>JAPYZJ010001056.1:0-74357 GCA_030522765.1 Ophioninae sp. B BG-2022a | reverse complement strand
AAAAAAAAAAAGAAATATGGCGATGGATATAAACGAGACCCGCATGCACCAAAACCGCCCCTACCCCTTAATATATTTCTGGTGGCCTATTCCCCGTCTCTTTCGTCTCTCTTTTTCGCCCGCCCGGGCTTTTTCCCTCTCGCTTCCTCGTTTCTCATCTATATGACTCTATATAAAAGATCCGACCCCTCGCAACGGCTGGTTTTCAAATATTTTATTTCCGCTCGCATTGGCAAAGCCTCCACCGGCTCTTTGTGTGTTTGAACAACGCGAACTCGTTTCAATTTCACTCTGTATATGGATATATAATATACCATCGAGAATTCTCAACCCTCCTGTGAGCTTATACACTGCCGGTTTATACGTTCGTAATATAGGAAAAAACGAACGATTAGTATCGACGAAGACGAACGATCGAAAAAAACAGTCAATTTTGAAGATTTTTTTGTTTTTTTTTTTTGTATTTATGTTTGAAAAACCACCGATATTTTTGATTTATTCGAAAAACAATTATTACATCGGATGTACAGCGAGCATCATCGACCCAGTGCACATGAGAATGTCATGAAAATTAATCAACCGTCGTTACGAATTAAGGACAATATTACGTTTGTATAATTGACCGATGAATAATATATATTTTCATTTTACCCTCGATATTCCATGTTGTAACGAAGGGAAATTCAATTTTTGTTTTATTTGAATAACATTTGAATGACAAATTTGGGACGATGGGGAATGTACTGTCTGTTTGATAAGAGCGTGCACGACGAAACTCGATGTCTACTTGAGAAATAGTATTATCAAAAAAATGCACGTTTTGTCAAAACCCTATGCATGATTAAGTCTCACGTTGAAAATAGATTTTTTTAGAGTTTTAGTTTTCTTTATTAATATATAATATATAATATTATATATATATATTAGTAAAGAGAGAATATGTTAAGAAGAAAATATATATTAATCAAGAGAAAAAAATATATAAATATTAATGAAGATAAAAAATCAAAATAAAATGTCTTTTCAACATCAATCACGCGATTCATCACGAAATTCAAGATTAACAAACAAAGTGGCATTTTTTCGGCGAATAAATAAAAATATTCTCGTGCGTGATTTACGTACGTCATCGTGGGGGGGAACGAGCCCGGAATAATTTATATATTCGTTTGGTCGATGAAATTATTGTTTCTCTTTTCTTTGTATTTTTATTTCATAAGGAAATGGCAGCACGTGGAGTACATTAGTTTCGATTCTAAGTTCGTGTAAACTACTATGCACGTGGCACGTGGGCACACATTGATGGCTATGCATATATACATAGGACGGTGTACTTCGATCGCATTGCGCCTGCAAGAGAATGAGGCAAAGCAAAGGGAGGAAGAGGAGGAAGAGGAGGAGGCAAGGAGCATACACGAACCAACGGGAATCAGGAAACGAGCGACCTGCAACTTTCTCAACCGTGTGTACCCTCCATATCTTTCCATTTTATTCGTTCCCTCTTTCTATCCCTCTTTTCATGAGTGTACGTTTTCCCTCATCGATCGTCGTTATAAATACTTCACAATCGTTTTTTCTTCTTTTTCTTCCTTTTTTCAACCCCCCCCCCCTCTCTCTTCGCCCTTCTGCTCAATCTTCCGCGTTCTATAGTCCCAGAGACCTACTGGGGTTATAGATTTGTCCGGATGACCAGGGACGGGGAAAAGAGAATCGAAGAGAAAGACAGGAGGAAAGAGAATGAGAGGAAAGAACTCGAGTGACGAGGAGAAAAAGGCGGTCGCGATGTAATTGTTAAAATCGAGACTTAATATCATGACTGAATTCGATATGGAAAAATAATGACCGATCAGCCAGCTTTTCGAACGATTTATCATTGGAATCCGAAATTTTCTAGATTTTTGCATCATTGAAGAACTTTTTTTTGTAAAACTTCGTTTTTTTCATTCGAACAATCCTCGCGTCACGAAATTTCATTAGAGTTATATCGAAGACCTAGGAATTATTGGATGTTTCGGACTGGGTATTGAAAGCAACAATTTTTCTTGATCAGACAGTTGTGTCGATAAAACTCCACTTCGCGTATCGTCCGACGATCGATACCTTGCTCGATTTCATCATAAGAGTGATTGGAGCCTTGTGAAAAAAAATCACCTTCGACGTATCCTCCCTCGGATTAATTCGACCGTCAATGGATCCTAAACGATACTGACAACGTCGCGATTACACTGTAACGCGTGGATAATCGTGATAATTGAATTATTCATTTGCGTCAAGTATCCGAGAGAAAGAGAGAGAGGGAGAAATGGGGACAGATGGATATGCGGAGTAACAGGCAATGCAAATGACAGGCCTTTCCTCCTCGTCATCATCGATACGAGAGTCCTGCTGAATGCACGTCGCATACACACTCTCTACCATCCACAACTATCCCCTCACTTAAACATGTATGAATAACAAATATTTCGACATACACAGGCATAGTATATTTCGAGTCCAATATATTTGTATAATATTGACTATGTTCATTTTGCAGATAGGATCGTCTTTGAAATCACTTTTCTATAAATTAAGTCTTTGACTCACCTGAAGTCTTTTTTGAGATTGGAATGGTCTTTGAAATTATCTTTGTATGAATGACCTTCTGTAAAATCATATTTGGGGGGAGGACAGTCCGAAATTATTTTTATATAAATTTTCTAATTTAAAATATTATTTGAGATTAAAACAGTCTCCGAAATTATTTTTATATGATTCTCGTCACGTGAAGTCTTATTTGTGAATAGGACAATATCAAATGATTTTTAGATAAATTTTCTAACCTGAAATATCATTTAAGATTACAACAGTCTTCGAAATTACTTTTATATAATTCTCATCACCTGAAGTCTTATTTGAGAATAAGATAGTCTGGAATGATCTTCACATAATTTCTCTAACTTGGTATCTCATTTAAGATTAGAACAGTCTTCGAAATTACTTTTACATGATGCTCACAACCTGAAGTCTTATTTAGGAATAGGAAAGCTTTCAAAATAGCTTTTCTACAAATTTCCTTACCCGACCTTTCATTTAGACGTAAACTGGTTTCTGAGATTACCTTTATATAAATTCTCTCACTCGAAGGTCTTTTTTTGGAAAATTAATGTTGCAAGGGAATTAACGAGAGAGGGCACATCACTAGGATTGTCTTCGAAATCAAATGTCCTCAAAATCACGCTTTCTTGGATTGACTCACATACAGGCCACAAGCATTTCGAGGAATATTGTGCAAGAGCTCCGTTACGTCCTCGACGACGTATATACTCGCGAGGTAACATCACCAACACCTTGGCAAGGCGTGCGCAGTCCCTCGAGACAATTTACGGCCTATAGATAAATATATCAGTACAGAAGCGTGACAGTTTCAAGCGTGTTGAGCAAGCGAGAAATCGGGATCTTGATTGAGAGAGAGAGAGAGAGAGAGAGAGACAGAGAGAGAGAGAGAGAGAGAGAGAGAGAGAGAGACACTTGAGGATTTGCTACAGAGTTTCGGGGAGACCGAGGATCGATAGTGGAATTCGATCAGGGGAGATTCCCGAGACTGGATTTGCATCAAGCAACGTTGCCGCCAACGTCTTACCCTCCTCGGCAGCAAAGTCCCCGGTGAGATTTGCGCGATATTGGCAGGTCGAAATCGCTTCGCGGTTTGGAAACGTTACGTGCCACGCCTGCAGGTGCACATTGCAAAAAAAGAAAAAGGAAACGAGAATCACGTGAAAGAATCGCGAAAGGCGAGGACTTTCGCGATATATTTGACACTTCTTGATATCGCGGTCGTAACAATTTTTTTTTGATTCTGCATGATTTTTCTCTGAACTCTTGATTTTTAACGATTTTTTTCAAAATTTATCCAGTAGTACCTGAAGAATATCTTTTCTAATACATTAAAAAAGGGGTAGTTGAAACAGCTGTGACGAATATTCGAAAAATGATATTTTTACTTGGAGAAACATTTCATTTCCTTTTTACCTGTTTTTGAACCCTAGCTGATGAAAAATGATATTTTTACTTGAAGAGACATTTCATCCTTTTTTTATCTGCTTTTGAACCCTAGATGAGCCTAATGTGGTTTGAGACCTAATGTGATTTGATTTTAAAAAAGACAGAAATGAGGTATCCCCACTTGGCACAAAGGTTTTTCATTTAGAGTATGAGCTGTATGAGAAAATTGATTTTTAAGTATTTTCGAGGTCATTGTGGCTGGGCTCTTCCAGGCTAAGACGCTGCATACATCTCCAATACGAGTTCCGAAAAATCATATCATTACTTGAAGAAAAATATGATTCTCTTTCTACCTGTTTTTGAACCCTAGCTGAGCCTAATTTACCTAGCTGGACCTAGCTAGCTAATTCACATCAGCTAGTACTCAAGTCTAAAATAAATTGATTAAAAAAACAGACAAAAAACAGGAATCCCCATTTCGCTCAAGGAACTTTTATGTAGAGTATGAGCTGTATGAAAAAATTGATTTTTGAGTATTTTCGAGATCATTGTGGCAGGGCTCTTCCAGGCTAAGACGCTGCATACATCTCCAATATGAGTTCCGAAAAATCATATCATTACTTGAAGAAAAACATGATTTCCTTTCTACCTACTTTTGAACCATAGCTGGGCCCAATTTACCTAGCTAACTAATTCCCATTAGCTAGTACCCAAACCTAATATAAATCAATTTAAAAAAAGACAGAAAACAGGAATCCCCATTTGGCTCACTGAACTTTTATGTAGAGTATGAACTGTATGAGAAAATTGATTTTTGAGTACTTTCGAGATCATTGTGGCAGGGCTCGTCCAGGATGAGAGACTGCATATTTCGGAGATATATCTCTCTCAGCTCGACGTCCCAATACAAATATAGATTTGTGTGGGTAGGAATGCATAATGTAAGAGAATGATGTGTACGCCACGGTGTCAGGGGAGATACGAAGACGTTCCCGAAGACTCGAGCTAACGGATAAACAGGGAGAGCTTCAATGTTGGTTCATTTACACGTATTGTTGGTGGTGCGCAGAGTCATTGCATAGCAATCTGTATACGTACGTCGGTTCTCGACTGACAGTGTGGTAAGCCTAACACGCAGCTTCGACACTTCGGATCCAACTCAGAGGATTCCTCACGTGTACGTGTGTACGTATCTGTGTATACGTTTGTGGGAACTACATCATGTTCATGCCACCGCTTACATATTCCGAATGTTCAGAATCACTCCAGTCTCGTCACCACTTGCTCAAGACTCTATTCACTATTGAAGACATTCGAGCATCTCCTACACCCGGAACGAATCCCTCCGCACCTGAATGCCTGCGAATCTTGAGGAAACCTCGATTTCACGTCCCTCTACAACGACGGAAACTATTTTCACCAAATTTCCTTTTGTGCGAATAAATTCTTCGATCTTCTGTTATCCATTTTCTGATTATTATATTTTCGGCCGATTATCGAACGCAAAGCGAAAAGGAAATCCTGTTGAGATGTTTTTCGATGAAAAACCAGTTTTGAAAGTGAGCTTTGTGTTTGAGGTTATCGTGTTTTTGATTTTTTTAAAATCTTTTCAAGTTTGATGAGTTTTGGAATATTTTGAACAAGTAACGTTACTTCAATTTTTTTTTTTACAAAATCACTATAATCCGAGTGAGCATCGTTCCAACATCATTAATTACATACTTACCGTGAAAACTGATCTTTCAATAAAAAAAAAAACCTTTTCGTTAATTCGTTACAATCTACAAGGAATTCCACTTTCATTTCGTCTTCGTCCAAAAATTCCACGTTAAAATCACCCTGCATCAAGCCATTTCAATCAACTCCTCAAAAATCCTTGCGATCCCCGCAATAAACCTTGACGAGAAATCAAAAAACACTGATTGCCCTTGCACAAATGCTTCAAACATTCCGTTCAAAATAAAAGAAACTCAATTAAAAACCCAACGAATTTTCCACCAATCATCTCCAATCTTGACAATCTTCATCCAAAAAGTTCATCTCTTTCCTCTCTCAATATCAACCAATCCCATTGGCATCGATCTCAAGTACGTGAAACGATATCGATTGTAATTTTGGTGTGAACGAAATTCGTATACAGGGAACGATAAAAAAAGGTGTAAAAGTCCACCTCCCCCCCCTCACCCCTTGGGGCAACCAAAGAAGCAACCTCAAAAGAGTGCGAGAGGGAAGAAGAGAGACAAACGTAAACCATTAATAATCCGTATTACGGTATACCCTTGTACCGGAGTACTGGCAGCCCTTCCTAAGGCTTCCTTATAACGTACCGTAGAAATGCATATTATCCTCCATCCGGAACATATCCGACGCGTTACACGCGAGACACTCGGGCATCACTGCTTCGTCCTCCTGCCCTTTGCCCTTCCCCGACGAGCAGCGCCATTACTATTTTATTAGCTTAGAACGGTGAACTCTCGGGGATTGGTGAAAAGGTGAAGAGAAGGGAAGGGAAGGGGAAGAGGTAGAGGTTGAGAAGGTGAGAATACGTCTTGTGCAATTTGCGGGTGCGTAACATGCCCAAACGAGCAATGGGATATTCTCACCTTGCGTTCTCCGCGTATAAGTATTTTCTCCTCCAGCTTCGTCTCCCCCACCCCTCCCCCCCTATCGCTCGTCCCCTGTTGCATACGTTTTCCTTCACTGCCACCCAATGGTCTCGGAAATAACGAAACTGATCGTTAACATCGTTCGAGGTTCAAGCTTACAATGAGCTGACCGTTCAACACCTGAGAAACCGAGTCCAATCTTCATTTTCGAAAATGGATCATCAGCATGAAAAAAATCCGAAAGTTTTTTTTCCTTGTGCTGCTGCTTCGATCTGTGACTATCAATGATATTACGTTCGGAGAGAATGACACTTTTTATGAATTGTAAAGTTATGGGGTTTCGATGTTGTCGAAAAGACCCAGTGGAAGAAAGCGTTTTGTCTGAATTGAAACTCTGTGATTGATGAGTATCTAAAGTTCACTTGACCATAAAAAATATAATTGTAGCGTCGTTGTGTAATATTTGTTGGATTGTATTATGGGGATTTACTCGAAAATTATTATACAATTTTATATTTGTAAATACCTCTATAATTATAGAGTTATTTGTAGTAATGGCAAAGAGTTGACATGATTAAATGGACGTAAGATTCCATATGAACAACCACGAAAACAGAATTCATGGTCGAACCCAAAAATCGAAAAATGTTTTTCTGTGTAGCAAGTTATGAATAATTGATGCACTTCTTTATCACGCGTCGCTTATTTTTTCAATAACGATTATAAAACGATCGACTGCTAATTGTGGATTATTTTGATTGTAATGTCGAACGTTGAATTGCAATTCAACGTAGGAAAGTGGAAATTTGTAGAACGGCTTTTTTATTTCAAGATATGTTATTTTTAATCACAACAGTGAAATTCGTGAGTATAATTGAACAGACGGTAATCGTGAACGATCCAATTAGCTTTTTTACTACAGCTAATGATGAGTGCAGTTATTTTCGTTGGATAAACCCTCCTTCCCACTTTTAATCTTCGTGCATAACTATGGATGTAATCTGGTCGTGAATAAGGAAGAATCGAGAAACGAGTCCGGCGGCCTCGCATATCGGAGATAAACTCGAAGCCCGAGTAGAAAGGGCAAACTGCTGACGTTGCAACTTTTCAACCTCTCTCTCTCTCTCCCTCTCTTTTTCTCTCTTCTCTATCCTTCTGTCTTTCTACCTCTGTACCTATAATAAATTCTTTTATTATCATGAAATCTACTCGGGCGTACCCGAATCTTTCCTTTTGGCTCGAATTCCCCCTCCCCCCTTACCCTTTTCCCTCGTGGTCCTGCTCTTTCCTTTTTCTTCATACGCTGACGTACGTATACGGTGGCCACCTTCCAACAAAATTATCTCGGCGTTTAATTCAAGATATTAATCGACGGTAAATGATATCATTCGTTGAAGTATGTTCGTATGACGAAAAATCTTGTGAGCAACCTACTATTGCCCAAGATTTATGCAACGACTACTTGCCGCAACCTAATACAATTATACGACGAATAGCAGTGGAATTTTATGTAGTGCTATATCTTAAGTGTTATTACTGTATCGGGGATTTTATCAAATATTTCACTGCAATTACATCATTGCGACATCAACTTTTTTTATACCACGCAATTTATGCTTACTAATAATAATTATTATTTTGTTCACATTGCTTTCACAATTCTCTATTGGTCTATTATCATTATTATTCTATTATTATTATATTTATTATTCTATTATTGGATCTATTATTAGATTATTAAATCATTATATTGATTATTCTATTATTAGATCTATTATTAGATTATTAAATTATTCTATTTATTATTCTTTATTATTGTATTATTATTATTATCAATATTATTATCGTGAATCCCATATGTGTTAGCCTTACAGAATACAATAATTCGTGAAAAAAGTTCATTGCAACAATGCTTATTAATTTATACAAAATTTGAAAAATGAATAATACTTTTTTCAAATTTTTAATTGAGAAAAATTGATTTGAGATTTTAGATGGAATTGAAATAATTCATTGTAACAATGCTCAATAATTTATAAAAAAAATTAAGAAAATCATGATATTTTTTCAAATTTTGAATAAATTATTAAGTATCGTTACAATGAATTTTTTTTCACGCATGCGAATACCAATCCGTGCTATAGTTTTATCATTAGTGATAACACCAAAAGTTATGTAATTTGGATACTAGCTGGTGGTCTTTATTACAACACTGCTTCGAAATCTAGGCCTAATTAGAAGCTTATTAGGATATCTTCCTTATCTGATTTCACAAGTGGAACATTAAGCCGGATATATCGCATTTGTATTCCAACCGAGAATGAGGAAAAAACAAAAAGAGGAATCTCGCAACGAGCGGCAAACTGTAAGTTATAACAGCTGGAAGAAATGGGAAGACGAGGACTCGGGATGAGTATAACGTGGTCGTCACGGGAGGTTCCTGGTGAGAAACAAGTTTGTCCTACGTTCCGAGTAACGAGGAACTCGCTTATACGAAAGCCGCGAGACCACTCCGGTATTAAGTGGCACACCTGTTTCAGAGACGCGTGACGACAAAGACGACGACGACTGCCTTCACCACTACGAGTAAACCTGTTCATTACCTGTCGCACGCGGCAGACCCGATCGACTCGACGCCCGTAGAGGAAAAGCCGCCGAATCCATATTTATGACACCCGCCCGACTATTTACTCACGCGGAATCCATAATTCCATTCGCGAGAATCGGATATGGACGACACGTTGCTGGTGCAATTTGTTCCTTTTTTTTTTTTTCAAGCCACGATTCGACCTGCAGATATCCGTTCGTGGTTCTTCGTTTCTCGTAAAATACAGTCGAGTTGATAAATTATTAGAAACATTCATGAAATATTGGCATTTTGTACAACAAAAATAAACAATTTTTCAGGAATTCAAATTCACGCGAAATTTGAGTTATATATATGTAGGCACGTTTAAACGTCAAGTATACTTGAAGACAGGAATTTATCAAAAGTATGGTTGTCCCTAATAATTTGGCAACCCAATGTAGATACAAGTAGATAGATAGTAGGTAGTCTATTTTTTATTGTTTTCTTCGATACGTTTTTTGGCTCGTGTTTTTTAGGGTTTTGTATCTCAAAAGAAAAAAATGGGACCCTTATAGGGTCAATTTGTCTTCTGTCTATCCGTATGGGTTTCAAAACTCTTTATCTTGGGAACGCATGGAGGTATTGAGTTCACATTAAAACCATACACTCAGGACTGTGGTCCCTTGAAGCTCTGAAAAAATCAAACTTCTAAGTAAAGGCAAAAAGAAGATACGACCGTTTTTGTAGCAACTAAAAAACGTATATTTCGACTCTCAAGGAAATCGAAATTTATAGAGTATTTTCCATTGACCTAAAACTATGAAATTTAGCAATTGATAACGACTTATAGTACAAGTACAGGGAAAAATCTGAAAACTATACATTTGTAATTAAATCTTTGAAAAATAGGGTCTTTATTTAAAGTACCTAATCAATCTACAAATCGTTTTGTAGATTTTTAAAAACTAATTTATGAATGAACTGACGGTATAACTACTATTTCTTATAAATAATGGTAGGTTTTGGAAATTGAATTTCGAGAAAAACTCGAAAAAAACTGCAGGTCTCGTTTCCTGAATTATTTATAATTTGTACCTACTTTTACGGAACTCTCGGTGGACGAGTCCGACTCGCACTTGTCCAGTTGTTTTTTAGGACGTGCAGAACGTTGACTTAACTTCATAATTTTTTTGAACTCAGTTTTTTCCTAACCTCATAAATTGTCGAACTCAATTTTTTCCTAACCTCATAAATTATCGAACTTAATTTTTTCCTAACCTCATAAATTATCGAACTTAATTTTTTCCTAACCTCATAAATTATCGAACTCAATTTTTTCCTAACCTCATAAATTATCGAACTTAATTTTTTCCTAACCTCATAAATTATCGAACTCAATTTTTTCCTAACCTTATAAATTATCGAACTCAATTTTTTCCTAACCTAATAAATTATCGAACTAAATTTTTTCCTAACCTCATAAATTATCGAACTCAATTTTTCCCTAACCTCAAACTACAGCAAGAAAGGAACCGTGAGAACAAAATTGGCATCGATTGATCAAGGCCCAATAAAACGAGTGTGCCCGAGGTAATTCATTCGCAACGAAGGAGTTCGCGATCTTCGTGAGGGATAAGTCAGCCAAAGTGCATTACCCCGGGAAACGCACACGTGAGAACCTCACACACGAGGACATTTCGCGAAAGCGCCGTAGAGGGCGTTCAGAGGGTGCCCGTAGTTAACCTCGAGCGCGGTAAATCAGCAGTAAACTCGACAGTAAAACGTTAATAAAGCGTGTGCGGGTAAGGTTGGAAGTTCACGGGCGACCTCTGGACGTGAATCCAAGCCGTATAAAACAGCCAAAGAGGAAGTGAGAGAGAAAGAAACGGGTTAAAATAGAAGGACTAGCTCGTGATGAAATTTGGTTGGTTGGGTATGAGAAAGCGTAAAGCTTAGCGAGCAACAAAGCCCTCCGGGAAAAAAAATTTCAACGTTACATCCGGTCATGGTATCAGAGACGAATATGAAGCCACGACTCGACCAGGCTGCATCCATGAAAAAGCAAATGGATTCGGGGTTAAGTGAAACAAAAGGAGTTAAAGGAGAATACAGAGCGAAGGAAGAAGAGAGCAGTGAGAGATATAGGGCAAGGGGGTGGAGGGTCGAGCTTGGTGGAATTAGTAGAGAAGATAATAAGGACTTTCATGTCATAAGCTGGAAAGAAGCGTAAGGGCAGACGGGTGTGTTGGTTTGGTCACTAGCTTCGCCACAATACACTTGCTTTTTGAGAGCATTTACTCTTTATCCTCAACGTTCAACCTCCATCTCTCTATCTGCCTTTTTCTCTCCACTTTTACCTTTCCCCACTTGGCATATCCGTTCTCTCTTTCCCTTCTCGTTCCCTTTGGCTAGGGCATTTACCTTCGTTTGACAACGGTTCATTAAGCCATCGTTGTAAAAGAGCCAGTGGTCAAGCATCCTCCTGACTATGACGGACGGTGGTCGGAGGGAGTGCCCGTTCAGAGCTTTGTCCCTAAGTGACTCGGAACTCTCGTGCCTTCCAACGAACGGGAACGAATCCGATGTAGGATTCGCGGAAACGAATTTTGTCGAGACTTCGTTGGGAGGTTGGAAGTTCGTAGGGATTGTGGATTAAAAGGTACGACTGTGACGAAGCCTGGAAAAACTACCACGAGGGAAACAAGGGTTTTCCATAAAAGAATTCGAACTGGTTGGTTGGTGAGAATTCAGTGAAACGAAAAGACGATCGCGCGATCTGGTTGAGGTTAAACGGTTGAAGGGTAAAGAGAAGAAGGAACTCCGGGGAATCGTCACTAGCTCTGTAAGTTCCTCGTGGTATCAACACTCCAGGGCAACCTGGATCAGAACTGAGGGTAAAATTCGAAGAGAGGTGCTGCTGCATAGGAGAAGAGAATCAAGAGATCGAGCGAGTAACAAAGAGTTGGTAGAAGCGAAAGAGCAAGAGAGATACGTCCAGAATCGAGGATCAAAGTTACTCGATTCTTGGAGTTTCGGTGATGAGGGTTGTCAGTTCCCTCGTGAATGAGGGGCAGACTGAGAACAAGGAAGGCCAAGAGTAGGGACGTCGTCGTCCACATTCGTAAGGGGTGAGCCGAAAGGCTGGAGGACTGCTGCAGGGATTCTCCGAGAACGAGGACAGCCAGTCCTTCCCACAACACTCTGTGAACTTGGTACCATCCTAAAGCCCAGAATTTACCCTCAATTTCTCTCTACCTTCATCCTCCAACCGATATCTCTCTCTCTCTCTCTCTCTCTTTCGCTCTACGCATCCCTCTTCGTATATGTTATGGTGTAACTCGATGCAGAGAAACTTGACGGGTCTTACCGCTGATTAGAAGCGCTCCGTCGAGTTTCTCGGTGCCTGAGCTGAGGATTAGGCAAACGCCGCTGAACTCCGTCGACGTTTCACCGCTATTCCTCACTCACTCTTCGATTCTCTTTCTCTGGGTCTCTCGCTCTCTTTCTATACTTTTGGGTATACGCAACGGTGATTACGAAGACATTCGAGAATTCTTGAAATATACTTTAAGTACCAATACTTCGTGTCGCGTAAAGTTCAATCCCTTCGAGATCAGCTTTAGATAAACGAGCTGCCATTTGTCTACTGCAATGTGACAATCCTACCCCATAAGCGACCAAATGTTATGAAGACTTCAAAAAATCTGCTTAAAACAACACACGATATGTTGAAATGTTTTTTACTGAGAAATGCAATTTGTATGATCCAAACGTGTCCGGCTATATCTTTTCCTAAAAACAGGCAACGAAGAGATTCGAACGCGAGCAGATGGCGATACCTTGACACTAAAATGCTTCGTAAAGAAAACTCCAGTCGTCGTTCTACTATGATCACAGATGATCGGAGCTATTCGTCGGGGAATGGGTCAAAAAGTGACCCATTTCCCATTTTGATCCCATTTGATCAAAATGGCTCCTTCAAACTCACTCAAAAAAGAATGTTTAGGCCGCTATTAGGATAACGTAACAAACAAACTCAAGCTACTGAAATCAACGGACTCATCCATGATTTGGATCGTGAGCCATCAAGAAGAGACCCACCATTCGATTACTTGCTTTTTTTTCAATACCTATTTTTCCGAGGGTTTTTGAGTTTTTCCGTGCACGATTTTACACATAACGGATCAGCATCCGTCATGACATAACGGATCAGCAGAAGATGATTAAACTCCAATTATCTCGTCCTAAGCATTGCACTTTGATTCGAAGCCTAAAATAACGGAAGACTTGTAATTCACGACAATTGACCAAAACAAGAGTGGTGATTTGATTTGATTGATTTTGATTTGATATGATTTAATATTCCCTAGTACACTTTCGGGAAAAATATTTTAACAATATATTGTATGTATAAAAATGAATAATGATAATAGCGATGATAATGTTAACAGATAATAATAGTAGTAATAACAGTGACATAATAGTAATGATACCAACGATGAAATAATAATAATAATAATAATAATAATAATAATAATAATAATAGACTAATAATAATAATAATAATACAAATGGAAGTAACCTAGTCCTAGTGTGTATTACAGTCAATAGAACATACACAATGCAGAGAGAATACGCAGGCGTAAAGTACAATTGACCCAAACGAATTTCAAATTTGGCGAGGGTGAAAAAAAAAGAACTGCGAAGAAAAGAAATATTGGTGAAAAAGGAATACGGCTGTTTTCATTAGCATGTATTGCATTCGAATCGTTTAATGGACGACAAATGCGAGGAATTTCGTTCACTCGTATTCCTCGTCTTGTATCAATTAAAATGATATACGTACGAAAATACAGATATACAGGAACGAGAAAGCGAAAAAGTGACGGCTCGAATAGTTAAGCTCGCGAGTTGTGTGTGCTTGCAAGTATCTACGTATACATGTGGGTGTGTATTTTTGAGCTCTCTTTCTCTCGTTTACCATCTCAGGCGCTACAGGCGCCCAAGGAATTTAACGGGCGTGTCTGAAATTTACGGCCTCGTATATTTTCGCGAAACCGTACGTTTCCCTTCCCATTTTCTACTCTTGTACTCCGTGAGACACACGTTACCAGCCCCGTAGCTTCGCTCTCACCAACTCCCTTATTACATCCTTCAGAGAGGGTAAGCCAACTCGTGATAGATCGAAATGATCTTTTTATGAGGGAGACCGACTAACTTCTTTTTTTCATGCTCTGTAAATCCGTGATTTCTTGACGATCCAGTAGAAATCAAATCCTCGATCGAGCTTCATCGAAGAAGCTTTTCGCAGATTAAAAAGGGAGGGATTATTCTGCGGGAAGGAAAATCCCTTCGGGCGATTCTTTTCCAACGTTTTGTATGCCATTTTTCTTTTTAGTGATTTTAACAAAAAAATTATTGAAACTTTCCTCACCAATGGAAGCACAAGTAGCCTGAGGCTGTATCGTCGACTCACCTGGAATCAGAGAAGACAATTCGCTTCATTATTATTCAGAATATTCCCAATCAACGAAAAATTGGCTGGTTATTGTCTAGTATATTCATGGTCATCGTGATTTATCAATTTTAGTATTTTTCAATACATTTTTTAAAAAGGTATACGGACCTTTTAAAAAACGGACTGTCATTAATTTGTGCAATGGAATAGTAATGGGATCCATGGAGGATGGGGGGACGATCAGAAAATCGATATTCCCCTTTCTGCATTCTTCACTCTCGTTCTTATTTCCCTTTCCCTTCCTGGTCCAATATTCTCTCTCTCTCTTTCTTTCTCTCTCTCTCTCTAAATGTAAGTTTAAAACATTAATTCATGACTATATAGTATATCAAATTTCATTATTCGTAATCCTAGATTTTTGGGTTATATATTCCGTGTCTTTGTTTGGGTTTGTTTGGGTTCAATCATATATATTGTATTTTGTGTATTGTCAATTTAGCCCCATAGTATACTAGGGCTTATTAAATGTGATGATCATCATCATCATCACTCTTCCTCTCTCTCTCTCTCTAGACACTCTAGGCACTCCGAGATGACCGAAAAATAGGTTAAGTTGAATATTTTGATATTTTATGTCCGAGACAAAAATAAGTTAAGGTGAGTATTATTTTATATTTTATATCCGAGAGAAAAATAGGTTAAGTTGAATATTACTTTATATATTATATCTGTAGTCGTATAATTGCCTTAAAATATATATTACTAAGGCATAATAAATACTCTTTCTTAATAAATACAATCATCATCACCACTCTCTCTCTCTCTCTCACTCATATATATTATATTTTGTGTATTATCCATTTGGCCCTATGGTACACTAGGGCTTAATAAATATAATCATCATCATCATCATCATCATATCTCTCTCTCTCTCTCTCTTCCTCTCTGCTCGTTCTTCGGCTCGCCCTTTTGTACGTACGAGGCAGAGGGGTGTACGAAGGGCGCGTGCTCTCTCATTACAGCGGTATCGCGATCCACACAACGTGTACGTGATCCAGGCCGAGAGCAAGCGTACGCAAAAACGTGAGAGGCCCGCAAATTGCCGGCTTGAGCACGCGCGAGACCAGCAACTATAAGCTGAGACCAAGTACCACGTGAGAGCGTGTCCCTGCACCTTGCATCTTCACCCTATAGTCATGCATGTACACCTCGTTTTATACGTATTTATTATTGTACAAATAAGTGGCATGGAAGCGAAAAGAAACGCCAATCTTAAATTCCTTTTATTAAGGTTTCAATCAACACGGAAACGCTTGATGAATTCATGATCGAAAAACCAGATGAATCGACGATGTGGTTTTCAACGATCCTTCATTATTGAATCATTGAAGATTCGTTAGTAAGTAAATAAACATGAACATTCATAATTAATGGATACAAATTAAGGACGAAATACTCAAAAATATTTAGCGATGACATTTTTTGATTATTTTCGTAAACTAGTCAAGATGCTTGATAAGTAAAAGGTTTTAAAATCCTCTGGAAAAATCTCAAAGATAAAGCATGAAAAAAATGCATAATTATAAAATTTTGTATTACAGAATACTTTTGATGAAGTGAAATTTAACACACTTTCAAATTAATTCTAATTTTTCAAATAGTGAAACAGCTAATATTTTTAAACGATTTTCTTATCACGCGGCGTATTTTTTTATTTGCAAAGTTTTTTAAGGAATCATTTTTAGGGAAATCATTTTTTTAAGGAATAAAAAAATGCAGGTTTGGGATACTTTATCCATTTTCAAAACGTCTTGACTATAAAAACCACAAGTTTAAACTAAACACAATGTTCAAAAATAACTTGATCAAAAGTAGTGCGATCAATAAAAAATTACGAAATTTTATTTCGGTTATAAATTTTGGTTAACGTTAAAAACAATTCGAAACAATAACTTTATTTCAATAACGTTCCCTCGACACTCGTTGATGTTTGAAAAAATGATATTTAAGCCATTCGTTAGTAACAATAAAATACCCTGTAACAATGGAGACGTGTTTTTAATTGCTTATAATGTTGGTGTATCGATAGATAACACAACTTTTTTACAAGTTGTTTCAAACTTCCGTCGAGCAGTGGGTGTCGTATCAATGTTTATCAGAATAGAAGTTTCACGTTGAACTTTGCAGGGATCGCGTTGCGAGTATCAAGTATCTCAATTTTCAACTGCTCCCGCGGTGTTTGCCGAAACTCAACCATCGACCTAGGATCAAACAATCCAGGGAGGATATTAATGTTTTGAAATATAGATATTTCCAACAACCCTCAAATGTGGAAGAAAATCACATTCAATATCATCGAGTATCAACCTTAAATAATGAAAAATATTTCGCCAATCACGAATCACCCTTAGGTATTCCATAAACATTGCGAAATATTCGATCAAAGAGTACCAGAAGATATGTAATTTCACATTTCCTCTTGAAAACATTTTCCCTCCCTTTTTTATTCTTTCTTCGTTTTATGGATCTTATCTAGTCAAGAGTAGGAGCAGCCCCATAAAACTGTTGTTTCTTTTCATTCCCATGGATTTGCAACCCCTTCCTCGTTTCTTCGTGAAAAACCAGCAGAACTGGTTCAACTCTCTCGCGCTTGCGGAACGAAATCTCGGAACGAGAGGTACCACCGTATGTAGTGAAAAAGGAAAAGAAGAATGGTATAAGGGTCAGGGAAGGAAACGAAATACGCTCGAATGGTTCGGTTAAAAGGAGAGGGAAAAAATAAGTGTGGAGGAAGGAGAGAGAGAGAGAGAGAGAGAGAGGGAGAGAGAAAAAGAGAGAGAGAGAAAGAGAGCAAGAGAAAGAGAGAGGAACAGGGAGAGAGGAAAAGAGGAAAAGAGAGAGATATTGATTGATTGACAGAATTTATTATGCCCTAGCGGACTTTCGGGCAAACAGATGTACATAAATAATGATACAAAAAAATAAAATATAAACATAAATAAAAATAAGAAAATAAGAATAACAATAAAATACATAAGAATAAACAAAGCTTAATGAAAAGCCAAAAAGCAACAATAATAGGAATAATGTGAGCTTACAAATAATAATAATAGTAATAATCATAATGATAAATGATAACAATAATGAATCAATGAAATAATGATAATAAGAAGAATAAAAATAAAAATACTAATAATAATAATAATAATAGTAATGAAGTAACAATAAAGTAAGAGAGAGAGAGAAAACGAGAGAGAAAGAGAGGAAGAGAAAGAGAGAGAGGCGACTGCACGGCGAGGCCCGGAGAGAAGCAGCAAAGCTTATATTATGCAAAACATGTGTTGGCCTTCGGATTTATGGCGGCTGTTTCGTTGCTACCGCTACTACTGCGCGTTCGTCTCATCCCGTGGATCGTGCACCGGAGTCTGCTCTATCCCCGATCTACGCTGAGAAAAGCGCGGGAAAGAGCTTCTGAGAAAGAGACAGTGAGCAAGGGCGGAAAGTGAGGAGGATGGGGGGAGTGCAATCGAGAGTTTTTGCTGTAACCTCTTCTGGACCAATAGAAATTCTCTCCTCTCCTCTCGTGTACTTCATCTTGCCTTTTTTCCCCGCTTTTTCTCGTCCCTCCTATTTTACCATATTCCCGCAGATAAACTTCAGAATTATCATAATCGTGGTAGAAATTGTAATTGGCGCAAAAATAAAATGAAAATCCGTAGAAAACTTGTGCCTTTGAAACAAATGGACAGAAAACGGATTAGCAAAAATTGATGAAAATATCGATGT
The DNA here is from genome assembly GCA_030522765.1 of Ophioninae sp. B BG-2022a. Taxonomy (NCBI): domain Eukaryota; kingdom Metazoa; phylum Arthropoda; class Insecta; order Hymenoptera; family Ichneumonidae; species Ophioninae sp. B BG-2022a. The sequence goes on along the minus strand of JAPYZJ010001056.1, from coordinate 55,957 downwards.
TAGTATTGTTGTAACGTTGACCTGTGAATATAATTCGCAAAATATGATTTTCAATGGCAGTTAAAGAAATATATTGAAATCAAAATTGAGTGCGTTTTAAATTCATTTTTAGTATAAAGTAAAATAATGAATTTTTAATATAAACTAAAAAAATGCATTTTTAATATAAACTGAAAAAATGCATTTTTAATATAAACTAAAAAAATGAATCTTTAATATAAACTAAAAAATTGAATTTTTAATATAAACTGAAAAGTTGAATTTTTAATGAAGGACGGAAAAAATTCGGTTATATGTGATCGATTTTTTTAAACGAAGGGGTTAGTTGCAAGTGGAATTGTTGGCTATTCGAGTGAACCAAAAACGACAAAGGTACGGAGGGTAAAAAAAACGGACCGTAGTGCTCATTCTCGCGCGCAATTTATTTTCGTTTTCGCTTTGTTCCTCTTCTGATATTTTATCCCTCGCAGGTTCTTCCCCTGAAGTCCTTTGGAAGGTTTGGAAAAAAAAAGGAAAAAATAGCACGGGACGTGAAAAGTCACGACCATTGTCTGCCGACGTTGGAGTGCAGCTCCTCTGGCCCCTCTTCTCCTCCTCGTATAATTAGGCTGAATGCGAGAGAGACCCTATTGCGAGCTTTATTCTTTTGTTTTTTCCAATTTTTTTTCCTTTTTATTATCATTCTTTTTGCGCATAATGCTTCGTCACCCCTTTTTCGAAATTAATGTACAGTTCGCAGTGTTGGGCGAATCTCATCGAAAAACGAAAAAAAAAAGAGTCGAAGCAGAGAGAGAGACAGAGAGGGAATATTACCAAACGAGAGTGCGAGAACAGAAAATTGCTTTGGTTTATTAAACAATTATCTTTATCAACGATTTGATATAAAAACCAAAAATTATCATAACTATATAAAAAATGAATATTGATTTTCACATTTTTATATTTTCCCATGTTGTTGCGATGCAAAACTTTTTCGCAAAATTCAATGGTATATTTTGCAATATTTATCAGGAAAAATGGTGAAGGGATTTCGGTCGGTGAAATCTGTTGAAACAAATATGAGAAATGTTATTTTTATTTTACTCCATCGACGCAAGCTTTAATATGTCAGTACTTAATTTACCTATCGCGAAATGAATTCTACGTTTTTCCTAGTATGTCAAAAATATTCAACAATAAATGAAAAATGAAGAGGCAAATGAAATTCAGTGATGCAAATGGACCGTCATTATTAAACTCGTGCAACCTCATTCCCGGAGCACACTACAAAAAATAGCGAGATAAATAACTCGGAAAGAAGCTTTAAAACGTTCGAAAATTCTTTTAACTTTGGAGTGCGATGCTCTAGGAGCACGATAAAAACGAGATGCACTGAAGCTTCGGAATATTAAAGAGAGCCATGGTATTTTTAAAAAGACAGTATAAATAGAGGGTAAAGGGAGAACGATGAAAAAAAAAGTGCCAGGTTTTTGTGATATCGTGGAATAATTGACGAACAATGTGGTGAAGGGTTGATTCGTTATAAATCATACTCGTACATATGTAATAGGAAAAGTCGTTTTGAAAACTTGTGACTTCAGGCACTTTCTGCTACATCCAAAGACTTCACTATCACCGTCAGATACATGTAATCTCAAGAACAAAATTTTAATATTTATATATTTTATTTAAATATTTTATTTTTTAATTAATTTTTGTTCTTATTTTATTTTGAATTAAGTTAAATATTTAAAAATATATATTTTTTTAATAAAAACCAAAAGGAAAACAGCGAGATGTGAACGTAGCCAACATTAAATATGTACAAAGGATAAAAATTTTGTTACCATCTGCATGCATGCACGGTAACTCAGAAAGTGGTCTCAAAAACAGAGATCAATATACTTTTTCCTCTTTCAGTATGTATTTTCCTCTCGATTTTTCAATTCGTATTATCATTGTCAAGTGAATTATTAAGCAATAAATAAATGATCACCAGATAACGGCAGTGCCATCGATTTTGGTCCAACTCTGGTTAAAAACACGAAGCACAAATATCTTTTAAAGAATCATTTACTAAAATGAAAAAAAAAACAGAAATATAATATCGCGTGATAAAAAATGATCACAAATAGTTTGAAAAAGAAATGAATAAAGACTGTATATTCCCGAGAGAACAAAAAGCGAAACGTACAGAAATTCTCAAAATAAAATCCAAAAATGCGTTCTCCTCGAAAACTAAAAAAAAGACGGTAGATTATTCACGGTATTTTTTTTTTTACGAATGCTTCGGATCGTTATTGATAGAAGGTGTCCAAATATTCTTTTTGGACCTCGTATTTCGGGCCAGCCTGTAGAAAAAGTAGAAAAAGCCGTGCCTGGCTGGCTCGATCGTACACACCTCTACGAAAAGGGTGATGGCGTGCGGTGGATTGAAAAATTCTCTTTTCACGAATTCAACGATGCAACGGAGCGTTCACGAAACGAGAAGCTTTTGCTGGTAGCGGTGGTTTGGGGGGGGGGGGTTGGACGAAGGGATGGTTGGCGAGTGGTGGAAGGTTTTTTGGGGGTAGTGAATTGGTGATCGCAGGGGTTGGAAGGGGGAAAGAGTTTGCGAGCAAAAGTCTCGTCTCCTGCCCCCTTCTCGCCAATAGCTGTTGGGTACGGTCCCAGAGCTTCGAAAAAACGTTGAATCGTTGGGCCATAAATCGTTGGCTCATCTTTTAAATATGTGAATGGAAATATTTGAACTACGGTCGAGGGAGCTCGCGTGTAACGCTAGTAGTCAAGTCCGTGAAATAAGAGAAAGAGAGAGGGGCGGGGGAGGGATGATGATGGCCAACGCAGGGTTTGCGCATAGAGACCGTGGGCCGTATAGATGAGGTACGATGGAGTGGGATGTGAGCGGCGTTCCTTCGTTTCTTTCCCCTCTTTTTGACATATTTTTTCTCCCCGGCAGAAAGAAAAGAGCGTTCTCGAGGAGGTCGCTCAAGAATGGAGTGAGTACGATCGTGAAAACGAAAAATTCAGCAGGAAGCTAGCGCACCCTTTCCTCGTTGTAAAGATGCCATCTTTCGGAGATTCGAGGTATACGACGATGCGAGGGTGAAAAAAAAAAAAGAGATAGGTGGCTCCACCGCTTTTCAAACTCTTCCACCCTTTTGCGATCTCTCGTAAATTACTGGGCGAATAATTGATAGGCGTAGCCTCCATGTTTCTATTTTCTTGGCATTATTCGGGAAAAAGTCGAGGGTGTATGTAACTGCATTTACATATGAATATGTATATATATATGTGTGTATATACAGACATATAAACATGGTGAAAGACGATTTATTCCAGCTCACCGCCTGTCGCTGTCTTCTCACTATACCCTACACTTCCTTGTGGCGCTATAAATGGCCGGCTGGCATCGCTATACGTACACCGTGACACGCGTTTCCGGGGGTTGTTTCTTTCCTCGTGAAATAGCTGGCTGAAGAGCTTTTTTCGTTGTTGTTTCTTTCATCCGCAAGGATCCACCGAATCCGGAAACCCTGCATGTATATCCAGATTCTCTCGCCGCGAAAATGAAATCGTATTTCCTCTCCTTTCATCCGGATCGGGGATCCCTTCCTCCCTCAAGATTTTTTTCGTTCCTATTCGGCCGAAGGATATTTCCAGCAACATTCTTTTTTTCCATCATCGTTTACGTGAAAATGGTCGCGCGCTTTTTTCTCTCGACTTTTTGCTTGCCTGTTGGAAGGGTGGTGCAGCGAAGAATAAAATGGTGAGAAAGGGCTAGTTTTCTTCTTTTTTTTTTGCTTCATTCATCTTTTGTAACGTCTTTCTCACTCTGATCATGCCGAGAGATTAACTTTTTCTACGTCCAGAGCGTCCACGCTGGGATAGTTAATCATGTTTTTTTTCCTTCTCGTATCCACTGGCCAAATCCCCGCGACGAATGTTTCTCCGTGCAACGTGTTGTATTTTTCATTGCCGCAGAGCTCGTCGCGATGCTATCTCTCTCTCTCTCTCTCTCTCTCAGAGGAGACAAAACAGTCCTGCACGCGTATTCCCGTAAACGATTTTCCAACTATGTGTTCAGGGAGTTTGCGAAAACGTCGCTAATGCAGGGACACCGATGTGACGCCTCTGAGTCCGTCTGTTCCATAGTGCTACTTCCGGTCGCACGAGGGATGCTCTTCGCTCTAAAGGACACGTACGATTGAATCAACCCCTTGAAAAATCGATCCTCGACTATTCTCCGCTTGGTCCTCTTTTATAACCATTCAAAATTGTCCCTAGTCACTATTTTTAACTACTGAAAAACAATTTACTAAAACTATTTTTTCACGACTGAAATTTCTATTTTTTTCTTAATTATTTTCGGCCACCGAAGAGACGATTTTATCGAGTAATCGATAGTAATGCTGACTGACAAGATAAATCTTCGCTTGTACCAATAAACGGATTTCCTCCGTTTCTCTGTATCGCCGTGGCAACACCAGAGAGTAGTGGAGGTGAAAACAGTCGTTGTGGAAAACCGGTTGGGAGTCTCGGAATTTGCTTGCGGAAAAAGTGAGAGCGATGAGATTGGTAAAGCCCGCAGGAGCCTTCGAGGGATCACGAGAAATTAATGATGACCGTTCGATCGGTAGGAATGTGCAAGGATGATTGATCATGAATAAGCGTTGAGAAAATGTAAGCAACCTTGAATAAATCGATTCGCACAATCAAGATGCGTTGGGAGACTGGTGAGAACGTATCAGCATCAATAACGCTCTCATTATCGACTTATCGAATCATCTATTGATGCATTACTCGCGCATCAATAATCCCGCATTTCCATGAACGTTCAGCGACAATGAACTTTAAATCGCAGCGATCAAACAATTCCTATTATATCGTGATTCATGTTTTCATACTCCATTATCAATCAAATACTTTTTTTTTCAAATTAAGATAATGAATCTTTGACCAAAACAAGCGAAAACATTTCGGATCCGTTCATCATCCAAATCAACCAAGGATAACTCAATCACCTAATGGAATCATCAATCAAATCCATCAACGAGAATTGAACTTCGTTTTCACGAAAGACGATTCGAGTTTTCGTGAAACCCAAACAATGTTTCTTATCAAGCAATGGAACGCGGTTCGTTTTTCCTTCCAATTCACCTGTCATTTGCCTGAGCCAACATTTTTCCAAGCGCACTCTCACCAACGCTCCTACAATTTCAACAGCATCCAGATGGCCGATACAATGCTCCTTTCCGCTTTTGTCTTTTAAACGTAAGTGCAAAAGCGACGAAAAGCATTAAAAACAAGTACTGCGACCCATTCCCCATCAATATTTGTTTGTCATTCGACGTATAACCGTGGTGGACAGAAACGCCAGTTTTCTTTTTATTCCTTAACGTTGCATTACATCAGCAAATACGTGTGGTGCGATTCGTGCAGCCTGAATGCTAATGCCAACATTGGAACCAAGATACATACCTGGAAACAAGAAAATATGTATAGGTACGTATGGATCGAGAGAGGCAGGGGAGAGAGGAGAACGAGTAGCAAAAAGAGAGCCCAGCAGGTCGAGTATTCGCTTTCACGCACACAAGTTGTGTCGAATCTCGAATACGAATGTTTGCACCTCTATACATCACGTCTGTTTGCTGTACGAGATGCGTAAGTGCGTGTCGAGGGTTCTCCAACTTTGCCTCTCTCTCTGTCTCTCTTTCCCTCTGCGCGTACGTTAAGTTGAAAATGAAACGATATGTGCCACGTATTCGACAATTTGCACGAGCCTGGAACGACCACGTACACCGGATGGATAATGCACAATAATGTAGGCACGGACTCCATCCAAGCGTTTTTCATTGGCTTTTAAAAAGGGTGATTTCGAGATCACGTGACTTCGAGGACCCAATGATTTTTAGTCGTCAACGTGGAGAACAATGGACCTTCGTGACCTTGAAATGAATCTCGTACAATCCGAATTCGTACAAAAGTCCTTGAAACGTTTGGAATGTCTTCGAAATAAAAAACGCACGTTGAAAAATAGCGAGATAATCCCTAATGCCAGATAAGCTGGATTTTTCACGAGTAGTTTTATAAATTCCCTGCTTAACTGGTTTGAAACCTGTAACCTTTATGTTTCAATGTTGACGACCTTTCAAATAGTAAAGTAGGCACACTTGCCCCGAATGACTCTACGATGGGTCCCTGAAACAAAAACTATTATTCCATTCGTAAGGACATTCCTTGATTCAGCAAATGGGAACACCTTCATCCGAATGGAGATTCCCGCAAGAATCCTGACGCGACTCTCGTCCCCTTGGATACTTCTTTGTTTCACGTATTTTTCCTTTACACTTTGTACACCTTCCTGCCTCTTGGCTGTCTGTTTCGTACCGAGCTCGCACCTCTCTCCAATTTCACGCTTCCTTCGAGCAGAACCGGAGCAACGAAGCGAATTATCTTTCCTGTCTCTGACTGTCTTTGACTACCTCCATCCCTTTGTGCGTGCGATGGCAATCATCATCGGCAGCTGGTAGAGACCGAAGGACCTCTCGAAAGCTTCGCCACTTTTGTGGCAACCTGCGCCAACTTTCGCCTTACCAAGAACAAGCTTTATTTGAGCTGGTCAGGAGACAGTTGCGAAAGCCCTCAATGTTTTGGGTATTATTATGGGTTATGAATTTTGGGCCATTATTTGCTGAAAAGATCGTGACTATATATTACTGATGTTCGACACTGCCATCATATACCTAGGGATACGCTCATTTAGCTAATAGTTGGCTCATCCAATATTGGGTAAGAGACCAATAATGATGAATTTAAAGTTCGCTTCGTTGCGACCCAATGAAATTTCTAATCTAATTTTTTTCATTTCCATAGTTCCTTTATCTAGCCAAATATTTTTCTTCGCATTTGCATGATAAATAATCACAATAAAAATTCGAATCATTGAAGTATCTCACTTACAATTTTGGTGAAAAAAAAAGAGAAATTGAAAAATAATTATGATCGTTGTGCTGCAACTTTGCGAACTTCAATTCCATCATCAATGCGAAGTATTAAGTAATCAACCTAATTTTCTAAAGCTTCAAATATTTTTCATCGTTATGATAAACAACACTCCAGAGCTGGAGATCTTTGTCATTGAAGTGGACTCGCGTTGTCTGATAACAGTAGAAGCAATACCGAGGGAGCGTAACCAGGAGAAAACGAGACAGAGAACCGGCAGTTGAAAAAGGAAAACAGGAAGAAAGGATGTAAGGTTCGCGCAGGGATTTATGTATGTACGTTGTTCGTCCGAGTACCACCTCAGAAACACGAGTCCACTAAATAAACCGGGCAAGGATAAGGCGCGCACCACTTGCTGCACACTCCGACTCTGCTTCTCTCTCTTGCTTTCTTAACCCTCCGCAACATCTCGTTCTCCTTTACTTTCTGGCCTGTTGGCCACGAGAACTTACGACGGTAACGTTATCCCATTCTCGCTACTACACGCTAACTGATCCGGCCCCTTTGCCACAGCTCGTATACTTCTCCCTTTCTTTTTTTCTTTGCTATTCTATTATGTCTATCGATATAGGTATACATGTATGTACTTTCTTCGGGTTATTTAGGTGACCAAAATCCTGCGAAAATCCCCCACTGATTCTAACGTCTACATTGACGATAATGTTTATAAGATACTAGAAAACCCCGCCCGCTTCGCTGTGCATAAATTTACATGAATTTTATATTTTTTAAATAATTTTTTTTTTTCAAATCTTAACTACAATAAACGTAATATAAAACTAAATAAATTAATAGCAATAACTCTGGGAATGAAACCATCGGAATTCAGATTAGTTTTGTTCATCGATTTCATTTTCTTCTTCTCTTTTCTCTAGCGGGTGAATATTGTCACCTACTGATAGTAGATAGATAGATTAATAAAATTGATCACTAGAAAATGTACGACACATGTGTCAACCCAAATTGTGTTGGAAAAACAATAGCATATCGATAGCAAAACTGTGATTGAAAATTTAAAAATATATATTGATACAATCGCTACCAAAATTTACAGGATCACCCGTCAGTCCATTCTGACTATTGCCTCAAACTTTCATCGCAATCGGTTCAGCCTTTTCGGAGTCTATAAGGAACACACGTACACAATTTGTCTTTTACAGATACAGATATTTAGTTTTTACAGTTTAGTGGGTAGAATTTACCCATCAATGATTTTCCGCAAAAAGAAAGAGGATAAACACGAGCCTCTCCGTTACTTCTAAAATACCGAGCGAGTCCTCATTAAAAAAAAAAAAACGTGAACAATCCGTAATGAAAATGGATCGAAGTGAACAAGTCCATGATTTTGTGTAAATCTTCATCAAGAATGCCAATGTAACATGGTCAATGAATACTGCAAAGTAACGTAAGCTACATCTGGCTGAGGTCCGAGAGTTTCGATCCGTTCCATGACAGGCTAATAGGGTTGGAACTCGGTTGTTCCGGCTGGCATGTTTCCGAGGTTGGTTCGTGGCCAATCCGTAGCGAACGAAAGCATGGGTTTTCGTTCACGGGCGATTGACACGCTAGCGGATGAAAATTTTTCAATAGTCATATACGTCCGGTTGCGGGCCGTAACACACGGGAAGCTTGGCTCATCTGTATGAAAAGCTGGTCCTTGATAATCGTTTTCTGGCGCGGTAGGCGAACGAGTTGACAAACTCGCTTTCGCCAACGAGCAGCCTCGAATAAACTAATTTCCGTTGGTAATAACGTCTGACCAACTATCATCATTCGAATACGCTAAATAGCCTAGGATTCGCGGAGTATCTGCGAGTTAATGCGGGATGCAGGGGTAAGCTTCGTGGGTCGTGGTACGTTGGGCACAAACTCATCGTCAGGCACTCCGGGAGACATCCCTTCTCGAACGGCTCGTTGCCTCGAGCATTAGAAAAGTAGTTGTGGTCGCACATTACGAAGCGGAAAGAGACCGAGAGAGAGAGAGAGAGAGGGAGAAGGGGAGGAAAGATTCGAGGAAGGGAGGAAAAGAGGGTGAATTGCTTGGGCTCGTAGCCAGCAGACACGCCCCTCAAACCCAAGCCATTCTGTGCTGTAAAGTCGAAGGAAAGCACACATCACCCTTTCTCCTCCCTCAGCTCGCCGGCACTCCTCGCCTCGTCTCCTGGCACTTCTATCCAAAACATCGGGTTGTCTTCATATCTATACTCACAGCGGGCCACTGTGCTTCGCGAAGCCTCGCCCCAGGACAACCCTCCGTTGCGAGCACCCACTCTCCTATCCTTCTCTATCTCTATCTCCGCTCACCCTTTTCCCACCCTCACTACCCTGACCCCTTCTTCGTCACTTGGTCTTCATCTCGACCAACTTCACCCTCCCGATCTCTAGTATATATACGCTCAGCTAGACGTTCAATTTAATAAAGGTAATAACGTTAAAGGTATTTTCGTTTTTTTTTTTACCCCGAAGATGTGCGGAACACCAAGTTCCAACGGTGCTTGTGTGTATACCCACGGCCCCTTATAAATCGCCAACCGGGGAGGCTGGCCTCAATGGGTGGATTGGGCTTGAGGGTGGAGCGAGAGAAAAGCCACCCTTTATACGGCATTATAAGAGGACGAAAGGTACGAACGGACTAACGAAATGTGGCGGCGGTTGGGCGAACTTCCAAAAACGTCCTTCCTCGAAAGAGCCAGGCTCCATCGCCCAACTGGTCTTTTTCTTCATTCTCTATCTCTCTTCCTCTTTTTTCTCTCTCTCTCTCTCTATCTCTTCTCTGATATCGCTTCCCATCTCTATCACTTCGTTATACCCTCTGAACTGCCCTCTTCTATCTGCCTCTCTAAAGCCTGTTAGAACCAGGCGTACACCACTGCGAGATAGAATAAAAACAGAGAATGTGAAAAATCTTTCAGGGGACTCCAGGCATTCGCATTCGCGAGTCGCAGATTGCCGATCACCGACGTAAACTCTCGGAAATTGCGTTGGGATAGACGTACGAACGTGCATATATTTATGGCTAGAAGTTTATTAAAAAAAAAACATTTATACATCTGCACTTCATAGAAGTGAGAAATTTCGATTTATTTAATACCTTTTCATCGTATTTATCTCCACAAAATTATTTTTCCAAATAATCTTGATTTTTAGGTCAGCACAAAAATCATAATCAATCAACGTGAAAATGGTGTTGAACAAAAATATATATTTTCCATTTTGTAAATAAAAACTGCAGTAAAATATATCAAAACCTGATGAAAGTGCAGGAATGGATAAATTGAGAAAAAAATGATCGTTGTTTTCTTACGTTTCAAGCTTTATGACCATTATTTCAAAAAGCCGAATCCAAAGTTCAATCTACCCTCCGTACCCTGTCTCATATGTGCGTGTATTCGAATCGAAATGTATCTCAATAATGTCCCTTCTTTTATTATCACATATATACCTTTTATTGCAACATCCACCATTTATTGTCACGTTTATATCGTTTCTCATTGGCCTACAGAGGCATTCTTACGTATTTTCACTTATAGTCAGTTGGTGGGACTTTTCATCGAATCGCTCGACTCATACGTGCCAGCCTCGATGCGTAAACGTTGGGAAGCATGTGTTGGTACACAGTATGTGAACCATTTAACGAAGCATTGTTGAATTCCAATCGATCGATTCGCCACCAGCGAGATGAAGCAGGATGGCGAGATAGAGAGAACAATAGATAGGGGATCTGTGTTATGTACGTCGGTGTGTTTTAATAGGTGGAAGGATGGTCTATAGGTTGATCCATAAATTGCCGCACGTGCCCGCATTGCGGCTCGTATAGACACGCGGTCATAACGAGGCTGGTGTACACTCCACTGCTGGCGTCTATGTCGGAACGCTCGCTTCAACTTTCGGTACACGTATTGGACATTCCAGGTCAATTTCGACAAGCCTTTGGATTTTAAGATGTACCCGAAAAATTGGCCCTCCAATGGGACATCATAGAAGTAAAAAAGACTCCTGACTCTTCAAGGTCACGCTTCCCATTTTGCATCACGAGAGTCACGCTTGGTTAAACCACTTAATTTTCAAAGCAGCATTGTGGACGAACTATCGAGCCAAAAAGATCCAAAAAATTGCTGGACATGCTTTGAACATTGTAGATAACGCGAGAAGAATTTATTTATGAAAAATCAAACGGTGAAATGTTTGTATAAATTCATGAAGAAATGAAAAAGAAAAAAATGGACTTTTCGCTAAAAAAAATAATAACCTAGGGAATTTTCAATGGGACTTCATGGAAGTAGAAAAGATACCTGAGCCTTCAGGAATCTTTTCTACTTCCATGATGTAGAAAATCTCACGCTTCCCATTTCGAATCACGAGAGTCAAACTGGGTTAAACCACTTAATTTTCAAAACAGCATTGTGGAGGAACTATCGATCCAAAAAGATTCAAAAAATTGCTGAACACGCTTTGAACATTGCAGATAACGCGAGAAGAATTTATTTATGAAAAATGAAACGGTGAAATGTTTCTATAAACTCATGAAGAGATGAAAAAGAAAAAAATGAACTTTTTCGCTTGAAAAATAATAACCCTGCAAATTTTCAATATTTTTACCTAAAAATTAAATCAGATAGTCCTTAGAGAAATTCGTTGTGGGAAAAAAATAGTAGCCTAGTGCAAGTTTCAAAAAAGGTATTTATCCTGACTTGTAAAATGGTCCAGTTTTGAAGGATGGAGGATACTCCAAACTCCGGACAGATGGCGACACAAGTTCCATTCGAGGCCGGAAATGATTGGGTATTTCGGCCCAAAATAGATCGACGAGTCGATTCTACCCACGGTGACCACAAATGATTAAACGCATACCGAAATGCTTTTCAGGCTATGGCGAAGCCACGAATATAGAAACGTAGGGAAGTTTATTCGGCATTTTCGGTATTTTCATATCGGTACGAGACTATCAACCGGAAATTGGAGCGTGCGATTCTCGAATTCATTGATCGGAGTGATAAGAATGGTCCGAGTACGAAACTCCATATTTCTCGCTCTTTTTCGATTTTTTTTTTCTTTGGAGCTTTCTAATTTCTCGATGTACTTCAACTGAGCTTCGTTGCATCGAGCCTTGTTGTTTTCTCTCGCGATACGCTGGTATTTGTTCTGCCATTATGCTTACGCTAACCGGGACGAAATACGTGTGTACGTGGCTGTAGAATTTGCACCAACACGTTACTTGAATGTCACACCCACTGACGTATTTCTGGTAAGATATGGATGTACAGACGTGGCCTGGGAATCAAAGAAACAGACCGGAAATGAAAGTTGAAGGAGAGGTAAAATAAGAAGAGGCGATGCTGAAGAGCTTCGAGAAGAAAGAAGCCGAAGAGTATTCTCTCTCGTTTTCCATTGGACTCTCTCTATCTCTCTCTCTCTCTTTCTATCCTTCTCTCGGTCTCTTCATGAAGTACATACAGAAAGTGCAAAACGACCATAAAAAAAAGAGCAAGCCAGCGAAGAGGCTGAGAGCAGCACAGCGTTAAAGGCAGCTATGAAATAACGGGCTTCTGTGGAAAACCACTTTGAAGGCCTGCCTGTCAGCATGGAATATGACTAATGCCACTGCGGACCTCTGACAGTCTTACGCGTACATACGTATACGTATATATCGGTATTTAGCGTACAAAGAGCACTCCTATGGTGTTTTAACGTTCTGAAATTTCCACCCTTCGTGATTTATCGACCATAAGCACCACGAAATACACTTCAACGTCGAGTCAAAGTAGTTACGAATTGTACCTCCACGACCAGTCCTGATTCATTTCCTAGATTCGTCCGTACCGATTTATTGTGCAACTCAGGTCTCCAAGTTTGTATCGTTGGAAGGCAACGGAATTCCTTGATTTTTCCATTACCCTGCTTTCGATGGTAACTCAACATTTTTTTTTGTATTTTTACGTTTTATTTTTCAGAATTAAAAAAATATTTATGGCTTTAGATTTTTCGTTTTCTCCATGTTTTAAGGATGCAAATTTCTGTCTCATTAAAGTTTTGGGACTGAGCAGGCAATCGTGGAATTCTCGTATTCCGCGTTGTAAGAAAAATAACCAAAACGATTTTTTTCCACGCCGAATAAATTGAGATAGAGATTCAAGAAGTAAAAAAAAAGAGCAGTTTACTCGCGCTTTCGCTGATTCGAAGTGGAATATCCCAACGATTAATGTACACGTCCGTATGAGGATATGTTATTTTGAGGATATTCGAACTCACGATGACTCAATATTTTTTCAATATTATATGAACGTCAAAGCCTTCAAAATCAGCATTGAAAAAATGCAACGAAAAAGTTCGATAACTTTTTTGAATAAATTGAAAAAATCGTATAATCCAAAATCGATGCTACGAATAATGAATATGACGGAGACAAAATATTTTGGTTAACGGTCGCTCGAATTACGAGTATCTATATCATTTATGAATAGCGTGGCGTGGTCGAATAATCCACACACGCGATATCGAATACCTCTGTGTACGATCAAGTGTATCAATTACTGAATATCAAAGGGGCGTAACTTTCACAACGAGGAAACGGAAACCTAGTCCTCCGAAGTCCGTCTTTCTCTCCTCAAATACTGCACGCACGTTTTCACCATTAACAGGAACGTAGGTGGTGAAACTGACTTCCGATGCGATCTATGAAACGCCATATTGATACAAAATGAATTCATACACGTATTCTCGAGTTGTAGATCGTGTCTCGGAATATCCGTAAGTTTCCCGATCTCCCTCTCTCTCTCTCTCGTTCATTCCATTTATTCATATAGGGTGATTCACAACCTTTGGAGTGACATTCTTGAGTTCTGCGATTTCCAAAATAGCAGCACTCAAGACTCGCATCGAGCAGTCGCAGGAACGAAAAAATGTGCAAATTTCAAGTTTGACAGGTAAGTTCGTGATAAAACGTAGAAACCCTTAAAAAAAGGGTTTTTCGAAAAACAAACCCCTAAAGGAATGAAAGTCGACGTACTATGACACGTTTTTTTGTCAAGAGTAGGAACGTTGGTATATATACGAAATTCGAAATACGAAATTCCTTTATCGTATGTATTAAAAACTGAAGGATGAAAAACGAATTTTCATGATTTTGGCGTTACAAGTTGTAGAAATACATTTGTAAAAATGAGACAATTACAAATTAGGTTTTTGGTTTCTATTTCTAAGCTATCCAAACGCGATCATTCTATAGCAATTTTTTTTTATCACGATTTCCAATGTTCCTCTTCCAATGTACCCCCAACTTTACTGACGCAACCGCTGTTTTGTTTTACCGGTGTTCTATCGTATTCGCCATGGAATATTCGGGATGTAGGAAACTATGGGAAAGCTATATCAATACAGCCGGTACCAGGTTTGCTTTCCAGTTCCGCAGTCGCGTTTCGTCGAGAAATAAATCACGGACTACAGGCTTTGCGCACTCACGACACACACGCGGTTAATGTGCATGACATCCGTGTACGACCGGAGCTACGTCACGCCTATACGTTCTTTTTTTAGTCAGTTAAGCTGAAAGCCTGGTCATCCTCCAGCCAGAAGGAAAAAAACCGAGAATAATCTTTACAAGGAAGTCTTGAAAAAGATAATACGAGAAATGAAGAGTCTACACTTGCTCATGACTGTCATCAAAGACAGAACAAATTTTTGGTGTACGATGTGTTTCTACGTGAAATCGCAAAGTTAGTATTTATTCGCGATTCAAAGAAATATATTGTTTCAATTCATAATAATAATAATTGACATTTATTTTTCAACAATAATATATTCCAATCGATATTATTTTTATTTAAATAAATTAATAAATTATTCAAATAAATTAATAAATTATTTAAATAAATTAATAAATTATTTAAATAATAATTATCAATAAATAATGATTCAATAATAATTTAAGTATATTTAAGTAATAAACGGTGACTATCGATTCGCGATATTCATTTGCGAAGTATTTTGTGATTTCAATGCATTCTCAATTTTCTACCGAAAAGAAAAAATTATTTTTTGCTCATGTTTAAACAAGTTTATCGTTGTTTGAAACTTGGATTTTAAAGTCTACTGTGGCTGATTAATATCAAACGAGAAAATAAATATTCGCTATAAATAAATAAATATTTATTTATAGCGAAATAAAAATTTCGCTTGGAACGATCCAAAAAGAGGTTTCCTTTAGGACTGTTCAGTGGTGTAGAAGAATTGTGTATAAGCCTGTATATGCCGCGCGTGTACATGCCGTAACGTTTTCCCGTCAGCGCGATGGTAAATTCAACGGGTCCGATAGTTTCTCGATGGTATCACGTGTACAAGGTTTGCAAGAGGAGTTCAGCTGACCGAAAGTCCACACGACAAAACACATCGACATTTCCGTTTCGAGAAATTCTCTCGGCTCTATTCATAGGAGCCCGGTGTAGGATTAATGATCTTGAAAGGCTTCACCACACGTGCGCTTAATTACGCGAAAGCAGCTTTAATGAACAACGCTCCGAAGTATTTCGAAGTTTCGAAAAACACGTTATTTTTATTCGATATCCTCTCGTTCGTGTCGTCGAGTCGACACGACGCGAGACTCGAGCGAGTTTCGAACGAATCCATCTGAAATAACAATTTCCGTTTTCGATAATAATCATTATTCAGGCTCCATCAACAATTTATCAATTTTTCCTGTATTTCATTATTTCAATATTTCCGGACAAAATAAACCAAATTTATCATAGCAAACGTTGATAAACGACCCAAGGAAATTTCTTTTCTCATTTTTTTTTGCATAGTTCCATTATTTTGCGAAATATTTTTCTTCACTTTTGCGCTCTAAATTATCACAATAAAAAATTCGAGAAATTATTGGAGTATTTTACTTACGATTTCGGGGAACAAAAAAAATAGAAAAATTGAAAAATAATCATTTTCGTTGCGCTGCAACGTTACGAACTTCAATCTCATCGAAAGTTGCACTCTTCTCAGATATTTGTTTACGTTATTATTTTAAGTAAACAATTATGATTGTTTTCTTTTTTTAATTAATCTTACTCATTATTATTACTATACCCATTATTTTGCTACCTATTTTAATTGTTCTAATTACGATCAAGATAATAATCATATTCAATGAATACTATGATTATTATGATTGTTTTGATGTTTTTTTACGTTATTATTTTAAGTAAACAATCATGATTGTTTTCTTTTTTTAATTAATCTCACTCATTATTATTACTATACCCATCATTTTACTACCTATTTTAATTGTTCTAATTACGATCACGATAATAATCATATTCAATGAATACTATGATTATTATGATGATTGTTACAGTTTTTACAGTAATGATCATCATAATTATCATCATCGCTATAACTACAATTATTTCTATATTCATTATTATGATTATCGTGAACATTAAAACGTCAATAGCTTTGCACAAGGACTATCGTAGTTCACGCAACACAGCGGAGTCAATGATGTAACGGGAAACGTGACTGATCGTCGTCACGCTCCGTGAAAGCGACACGCATCGAGCGCGACGAGTCATCTCGTAGGGGATAGAAAGACAGACAAAAAAAAAGTGAAAAAAAAAAGGTGGAAAGATCAGGCAGTGATAGGTGAACAAATAGTCCAGTCAAGTACGGAATGTAGGAGTTTAGGAAAATTTGCCATTCGTCACGACCTCGTATACTCATGATCCACAGGAGAAAGAAGAATGGCTCGACAAATCGAGCAATGTTATTTTTTTTTTGCATTTTCATGAAAGTTCGTGCTCGATGGTAGGGTGTTACGAGAGATTCCTCCCTTTTGGAATCCATCAGGATTCCTCGTTTACTCCAGTCTTCTCTGTTATTTTCCTCCTTTCCTTTTTTTCACCATTTTTTCAATTCTGCCCATTTTCTTTTTTTTTTACCGGTCATTACTGCGTCTCTCGCGATCGTACAGATGGTCTGGTCTCTCTAGATGTCCAACCGTCTATACGTCCCTGTCATTTACCACTTCCCATCATCCTCATTTTCTGTCATGCTGCCACTGTAAATCTCTCTTTATTAAATAGGCCAGGAGTTTCCTCGAGAGCGAGATGGAGGAAGAGTGCAGCTAGAGGGTTGATATAAAGGAGAGAAACGCTGGATTTTATACTCCAGTCAAAGAATATAAGATGAGAATGCCGGAGGAAGAGGAAGGAAGAGGAAAGAAGAAAACGGTGGGAAAGTGGAAGATGAGAAAAGAGGACGAGAGTGAGGGATTTCGCGAGGGTACACATAGTGAAGAGCCTTATATAAAGTGTGTGTATATAGTAAAAACGTTGTTAACCGGCATGCCTGTCACGACTCTTTGCGCCGTAAAACGCCGAGGCAAGCGGCCTTTATGCGCCATAAATTCAAACAGCCTTACCAGCCCTGGCAAGAAGAGTGCACCGAAGGAAGAGTAAAAGACACGAATAAGAGAGGCAAATTCAGGCCCAACGAAAGAGGGAAGAAAGAAACGTGAACGAAGGGGACGAAGAAGAATGGAAAGGCGTCAAATGTTTGGGTATACCTACACGTTGCCCTAAATTAAATAGACCCTAAAGTGCACCATCGATCGAACGTTACTAAAAAAAAACTACGTGTGGGCAAAGAAAATACGTAATCTTTAATTTTCAGCTGTTGGTCATATGGAATTGGTAGGTACGAAAGACTGGTCAATGAAGAAGATTTGGCGAAGAACTTCCGGTACATTGGTACCTCGAATTATTATGGACTTGAAGCGACGCAACGGAATTTCTTTTCTCATTTTTTAATTTCCTTAGATCTATTATTTGGCGAAATATTTTTTTTCAGATTTGAATTCTAGGTTGTCACAATAAGGATTTGTATAATTAGTGAGGTATTTTCATTACGATTACAGTGTAGAAGAAATAAATAAATAAAAAGATTATTTTCGTTGCGTCGCAACGTTGCGAACTTCAACCTCATGAATTATTCGACATCGTCCATTTCCGGGACTTAATGGTCTTTTTCGTTATCAAGGCTAGAACACACATCCACGATTCACCAACTTGTCAATATTTTCCAGTACATCTCGTTTCGAGAAAACCGGAAGCGATGAAAAATAAAAAGCTTCTCACAGCTTTCTTTTTCTCTCTCTTTGGGATAATCGCCTGATCATCGAGTTCGCAAACGGTCCATTTTCTCAGTTCCTCACCGGTAACGAACTTCGCAGATATTCCAGAAGGGGCTTTTGTTCACTATTGTCCTCGCTCGTGGAAAAATTTCTTCGTTCTCGGTGCCAGCACCGAAGTCTACTACCGTTCGCGTTTTTATTTTTTTTTCCTACCTCCCCCTCTCGACGCTCCTCCCTTTCGTCACAGATTTATTCCCTCCCGCGTCACTCCTCAGCCCCGCTTCTTCGAACTCGTCGAGTCGACACTTCGCCGGAACTAGCGAGGATTGAGCAAGGGGGCTTGAGGTAGGGCGTCCTGTGACGAGGTGTCAAGGCAAGAAAATATCCGTGTTGCAAAAAAGACGAAATCGTTTTCCAACGAGGCCACTCAGTTGCATGCTCCTCCTCTCGCTCTCTCCTCACTCCCTACCACCCTTTCATCCTCCAACTGTGTTCTCAGCTTTCGTTCTTTGCAACTATGCACTCAGAAATGATTCTACGATTTTGCTCCGGTTTTGCGAAACGTTTCTGTTCCAATTGCACCCCATCATGGTACGTATAGGCCGTCAGCGCAGAAACCGGCGGAACAAACGACGATGAAAAAAGAACAAGCAAACGAGAGACAGAGAGAGAAAAGGAGGAGGGGGGAAGTTTCGGTATGAAAGAAGAGGGAGGAGTGAAAAAAGAGAGGAGATTCAATCTAATTATCCGTAATGCCCCGGAACTCGGAAACGAGGGCTTGTCGACGGACTCACACCCCTTCCGGTCCGACGTTTCCGACGGTTATTCATTTGTTTGCACGGAACGCTTTTCCAACGTTTTCTGCAGAATTCGCTGAATATTTTGCACCGTTGTTTACATCCGTTTTCTCTCCCTCTTTTCTAGCTCTCTGTCTATCTCTTTATCCTCCGTGTACCTGTTTTTCTTCTTCATTTTTATTTCCGATTCTTTTCTCTCGCTCCATCGTTCTTGGCCAGTCCCAACGCAAAACTAATTACTCGGTCAACGGGAAGAAAAGCCAAAAAAAAAAAGGAAATTCGACACGCCCGGTCTTGATCGCACCAGTTAATCCATCGATCGTTACGTTTTCGACAACAGTGGAGCTAAGTTTCATCATGAAAGTGCTTCGAAGATGGAGAGCCAATTCTACAATTATACTCTTTGGAAGTGGACTTTTGATTGTTGACGCGAAGCCTCCGCAGGATGGACAAATTTGAACACGTTTGTGTAGACACTGTGGACTGTCTTCAAAATTCACCATTGAAAAAGCCGTTTTTGACGTCAGTGTAACCTTCGTTGGCAGGACGTTTTTTTCATTATCCAATATCACCCAGTAATGGGTCAAAATTTAGTGATATCAGAGCTACGATTTGTTGATAGACACCTGTTGATTTTATCTTCCGCGAGAATGATTTGTTTCCCTCTTCACACTGAAAAGTCGTCTCGTTGGTTTATTTTTATAACAGTTCAAACTAACGGTCCAAACCAGACGGAATGTTACGAAAAAAATACGGACCAAAACTATTTTTGAAAAATTGTCGCGTGAGTTCGCACAGGGCTCGGGAAAAAAATAAAAATTTTGTAAAGGATGGAATGTCGAGAGCGATTATGGCCATAGTCCATAGTCGAAAGGAATTTTTTCAAAAAAGGTTGGAAAGTAAATATGTTCATTTATACTGAATTATTTAATCTTTTGCCCAACTGGCTGTGAAAAGTAGTATTTCATTTGAAACTTTTTGATTTTCGCTATAATTTTTTATTTTTTAATCCAATTGACTATGTACTGTCCCATACTTATTATTAAATGCCAAAACCAATCGATAGCTATAAACGCATAAGGCCGAATTGTGAATTGTTAATACAAAGCAAAGGAATTCTTTTATCACTTATTTTAATATTGTACGAAATCACTTTCCACAGATTCGTGCCGTGAAGCATCAAATGAAGATCTCAAAATAACGTTTTTATGAATTTTGTAGATCGAAGCTGCCGAACGAAATTCGGGAAATTAAAGAAACATCATTTTCGTCGTATTTCAACGATACTAACTTCAGTTTCATCATCAATGTTTTACAAAAATCTTCATAAAATTTTCAAAAGGCCATCGATTGAACATTTTTATTTTAGCTCGTCCTTCTATTTCTCATTCCAGTTTTACATTTTTTACTACCCCACTAAGGTAAAATTGGGAAGATAAAGTATTCCTAACTTTCGGATTGAATCCATCGATCCAAGAACAAGGACGTAACAGTAACGGTTAATAATTACCCGATGCTAGCTTTCAGTTCCTTAGACTTAGCGGAGACTTAGTTCATTAAAGTTTCGAGCGATTTTGCTGGCTTAAGGAAAGTTGTTGAGTTTACGTACCTTGGGGGATGCACTTTTCAACAGAATCCAGTAAGAATACAGAAGGAAAGTTGTACAGTACAATGCGCAGTATCGTAGTCTCGTCGAGAATCTCGAATATCCCGAATTTATGTTTGAGATTCATGGGAAATTGGGATCCCCGATATTGTGTTACATGCACAAACAGAATTCAATTATTTACCTCCCAGGCGGTCTTTACTCTTCGTCTTCTGTACTCGTCCGTCCCATGATGTTCGTGCAAAAGCTTCTCGAGTCCTGCTCTCTCTCTCTCTCTCTCTCTCTCTCTCTCTCTCTCTCTCTGAATCAGAAACTGTTACGTGAGAAAGCCAAGCAATGCCCTGGTTCACTGGTCGTAGGTCATTTTAAATGGGCACCCTCCTGCTGAGCAGAAATCAGCAAAACAGAAGAGAACGATGGACGAATGGATCGGGAAGTTTCGTTCGTTTTCGTTGCTGTTACTCCAACAGGTCTTCGCGTACAGGCATAATAAAAAATGAAAATCAGCTACAGATTTTCATGAAAAATTCAATACCCACTAAGAGCAAATCGCGAATTACGTCTTGATTGGTCATTTCTCAAAGAAAGGATCATGGGGGCCTAGCAGTCGAAGTCCCAAGAGCGATTGATGGTAAAAAAAGTTTCATTTTAGGGTCAACTTGCAAATGGGAAATTATGTTGGGTCGCAGAATTCACACTACGTAATTAATAAACAAGAAAAGCGAGTTATAAATATGAAACATCGTGTATACGTTAATTAGGAATAAAAAGAAAATAGACAAGAACGAAAAAATATCAAACTGACGAGCCAGTGAAAAATAGAGAGTTGTAGAACGAACGTTACAAATGATTAAGAATCAATTTTCTTTTCATTATTTCAATTTTGTTCTAATTTATTAAATAAAAAATTTGTAATAAAATCTCACTGTTTTTATCTCATCCTATATTTGAATTTTGATAACTACGTCAAGAGCATTGAATACTGATACAGTTAATGTTTCGAAAAATCTTTTTGTCGAGCTGCTGCTAAAAAACGTCATGAAGAGTCGGTTTATTGAAAAGTTGACTTTCGGACTGTCGACCCTCTTCAACGAAGACGACCATTAACGAAATCAAAAGGAGCAAATAATACGATTTCTCCTTATTCCCGTTTCATTCATAACGCATGGAAAATCACATTTCCAATTATGTGGTCCGTATTTCCATTTTTTTTTTTTATTGATGACATCGCGCAGCGTTCTACGGTTCATCGAGCAGGTCCACGTGGAAACTGAAGATTCGTAGAAGGAAGAGATGGAAGAAAAAAAAAAGCGACTGGAAGGGAATGTTCCCTGAATTTCGTAGATTCGCAGATATTGCGAGGCACGAAATGTACCAGTTAAATATAATAATAGTGCGGTGTGTTGAATACCAGAATTGGAGGTAAGGAAGAAAGAGGGAGAAAGGAGCAGGAACGAGAGATCGTTGAATTCGATCGCGGTGAGAGGTCGAGCTCCCTCGTACCGAGGAAATTGGTCGGTCTATCGAATGAGAGAGAAAGAGTGAATCAGGGTCGAAGAGAGGGAGAGACACGAGAAGAAAAAAAGACAAAAGTCGAAAATGGAAAAGGTAGAGAGAGAAACAGAAAAAGGGAGATAGAAAAAGAGTGGGAAAAGTACGAAAATTACTCCCTGCAGGAAATTAAACGAGTCACGTGTTCATAATTATACGTAAATTCCGCGGACCGTTGGATGGCAAGAGGGGAATTCGCGAGAGAGTTTGTAGAAAGGTAGGGGAAAAGTCTCTGACAGAGTCGTCGTCTACAACGACACTAGATTATAACTATGGACATTGAAAAACTTTTCTTTCGTCCTTTTTTTTTTTCTTTCTCTTTATCGCCTTTCTTTTCACCGGCGAGAGATAAAGAAATAATAATATAAAGATGGAAAGGGGAAAACTGAAGAGTTTCAGAAGGCGTCGTCGGCGAATGAGACGAGACACGAAGCAACATAATGAGGGACGTGAGGCAATGCGCAGGAGATCGAGGGAAGGGGGGTCAGATAAAAAGATAAAACAACTGGATGTCGCGGAACGGGAGGTTCGGCGAGCTTGTAATAATAATTGTTGGGAGAACGTGAGACGAATGTACATTGGAATGTGAGCGTGATTCTCCTGAAATGCGAGCACGACGAACGAAAATACAGCGAAAGTCCACGAGTTGGGAATAAGATGAAAAGCGTTCAATTTTAAGTGGAATAGCCAAGTGAAAAATATTAAAAGCTAAGAAAAAATTGGGATGGCAAAGTCAAAAATAAAGTTGATTCCATCTTCGATTCACGTCTTTCCAATTTCTAAAGAACAAGAAAACAACTAGGAGCTGTTAAAAGAGAGTTAGAAAAACAGTAAGTTGATAATTGTGATAAAGAAAGAGAAGCAAAGAGGTCCCACAGAGACTGAGGAAATCTGACAATTAACGAATAAAAAAAAACAGAAAAAAGCAATTGAACCGGATGAAGATCACAGACGAACAAGATGAAAAAATGAGGATGGGGGAAGAGAAAGATTTCGCCCGCAAAACCGCAATAGCTAATAGTAGCGAAGAAACTTGTTTTCCGTCTTGCCTGTTTTTTAGTCTATGGTCATCACGTCTTTGGCGATTATGTTCTTCAATCTTTCTCGTCATTCCGTTGTGCCCCTCTTTCCCTGATTCTCTTGCCTACCTGTTTCAACTTCTCTCATATTTTCCCTCTCTTGCTCTCTCTCTACGTTTTTTGCTCTTCCTCGTGGTTGCGCATCCTTCTGGATGCCCGAACAAACGGTGGATACAAAACGCCGACTATTTCGAATCCTCTCCCATTAGCGCCTCTATTAAGATTTGATTAGTCTCAGGCATGCCGTGAAATGTGAGCTCACACGCGAAATAACATCTCTTCAGTTGCCTCTCCAACAATACGAATCAATTTACAACGTGCACGCATACAGACCCAATCATACTGCATACAAAGATTCGTCGGATTTTCAAACCAACGCGAAACGTGCACAGAGAGAACGTTCAATCCTGAACCCTAGCGGTTTCATTGAGTTTCATCCAGGAATTCCATGGAAAAGAAAATTGCTGAGGATTGACCAAGGAAAACGGCAGCTTCTGAGAAGTTATGCTAATTTTGCTATGCTGGAGTCACGGCAATTGAGACTCGGTACAGTTAGGATTCGCTGAGGATAATTTCTTAAAAGCGAGACTTTACTGAACACGTATCGTCTGGTATGATCGAGTAGTTCATGGTTGATAGTTTCCACAGTATTTTAATTACGGTTCGTAGTGATGGAGGTCCAGTGCCTACTAAAGCTAGGGATGCCACATTGTGCACTTTGTGTCCGGTTTACCAAGAATTTTGTGACCGGACAAGCATAAAAAAAACCGGACTGTCCGGTCTAAAACCGGACATCTGGCATCCCTAAATAAAGCCCGCGTTTTGAATATCCAAAATTACAAAGTCAAACGTGGATTGTGCTCTCATCGTCGAGTGTCTAATATTGAATGGCTGGAATTGCCGTAGCAACCGCCGCGCTGTGGCGAACCCAAACAGAGTTGCAGTCGATAGAAGGCAGCGGGGGCGATCGCATTCCGGCGTTTATTAAATTTCGACGTACTAAAACTTTCGAAAAGAAAAAATGTATTCAATATTACTTAATGAATCTTTTTTCTAATTATACGTAGTGGTTTATCAGCACTATACATGTTGTTATCGAAATTCAAGTTTTAAATTTAAGATTATGTATTTAAACAATTTTTTTTTTTGGACAAAGTTACAATGGTTATGGTCTTATTAGGAACAGTGGTCTAAATAATGGATTTGAACGACGCAACGGAATTTCTTTTCTCATTTTTTAATTTCCTTAGATCTATTATTTGGCGAAATATTTTTTTTCAGATTTGAATTCTAGGTTGTCACAATAAAGATTTGTATAATTCGTGAGGTATTTTCATTACGATTACAGTGATAAAGAAATAAAGAAATACAAAGATGATTTTCGTTGCGTCGCAACGTTGCGAACTTCAACCTCATTCTAAATAAGGCCCAGAAGATGCATTTTTTTAAAAATGCTTATAGTTGATAGTGAACATTGTTTTCTGAACCAAAATGATTATTAACACGTTGATTATTGAATAAATGATTAAATAAACATTTTTGTTTTATTTCAACATTCATAGTTTATTTTTGTACTTAAAAACTAATAAGGTGGGCCTTACATGGGTACCTTAGAACTTTTCGTCAATCAATCAGGACTTCCACGTCCAACAAAAATCTCTTGCCCTCCAAAATTAACGAAGTAAGCATCGATGTAGAATCACAAAATAGCCTATTGGACACTTTTGGTCGCTTCGCAACGAACTTCTTATTCATTTAACCTGATATATTGATTACTCATGCTTAACGATTCCAACTCTTCCATAAATGGGTCTATTTATCCTCGTCGTTGTTTCAATTCTCCCCATGAGAGTTTTCATTATGAACTCGATATAACGTGCAGACGTAAAATCGCGTTTTCATTTGTCGATGGTTACTGTATAATTATATCAGTACCTATCAGGACAGTAACAATGAGGATTGAAGGAACGTAAAAAGAGGAGTAGATCGTCATTAATTCAAGCTTTTACACGCGACTCGTACATTGGAAGCGACGAGAATTGCCATTGTAGACTACTTTTCTAAATGTAACGAAACATCCAGGAGAACGGAGAGGGAAAATGTGAAATAGAGAATTTGTATAAAGGAAGGGGTGAACTGCACAGTGGGTCTCTCGCGCCCGGGGATTTTATCGTGCGGCGTTTAAACTTTATCGATACGTCGTAACGCTGGACGACGTTTATTGCACGAAACAATTGTCCCGTGTATAAAACAAAAAACAAAAAAAATAGGTAATACGTTACGTGCTCGCTCCGAGGAGTGAACATTCTGGAATTCAGGATCGATGAACACATCGAAGCCAATTCCATTTCTATTCATCGATAACTCACGGTAAATAATAAATATGTCAATTTCAGACGTCACTTATTTTTATGGTTTTTCAAATCACTTTGCGGATTTGCAACTTTTCGAGAGATAAAACTTTACTGGTAGGTATTTTCGAGAAATCGTTTTTTATTCTCTAAACATGGAATTATTATTGTACGAAAAATATTGACTCTTGAATTGCTATAAATATTTACCAAAAATTGTAATTTCTTTTTTTGTCAGTCCAGATCATCTTATCGGAACAACCTACAAATATTGAATTTTTTTTAATGATAGCGTTGTTTTCGATCGATATTTTTCAATTTAACAAAATTGTAATATTTGTACTTATTTGTATTAATTTTAAATGAACTTGAAATGTCGGCTCCATACTCCCATCTTGAAAAATAATTTGGAAAGCAATCGATCTTTTGGGCCCAATGCTTGTGCACAGCGTCGACGTGAAATATCGTGGAATATCAATTTGCTACCTTTTTTATGTGTAAACGTAAAATGATGTGCACTGAGAAATAAAAAGGGTTTGCAATCAAGGATCTCATATGTCTCCTCGTCATCCGGCACGACCCTAGATCGACCCTTTTCATTCGTCTTCAATCCTCCCTTGGATCTTTTGATCTAGGTCGAGATTGCAGTGATACAGAAGAGGACAGGTGGAAATACGTGGTGGAAACTAACGTTCGAACCAGGAAAATCCTCTCGTAAATCCAGGATTGTCATAAAATTCGCATCGCAACGGACGAAACTAGAGGGAGGATCTCTTTTCGTTTCCTGGCAGTGTGGAAGAGGAATTTCTCACCTCTTCGAGTATCCGACGCATGCCCTGAGCGCTAATAAGAAAAATGTATTCTGTATCTTTTATTTCACCCGGGCTATTTAGAGAAAATTGTCAAAGCAAATAATCTGTCCAAAAAACAGCATTAATTTTGACAACGAAAAGTATTATCGAAGATAACGATAATTATCACGGATTCGTTTCGTCCGTTGGCTTGAACGGACGAATTGATTTTGCATCGTTGGCTTGAACGGACGCTTGATTTTGCATCGTGAAAATGCAATTATCTTTTTTTTATTTACTTCATTTTTCAATTTCGTCACAATCTATGTTTTCCTTTTCGAATAAACGTCACGAATCTCTTGTGAGAATAATATCACCATTTAAGTGCTCGTCACCACCGATATCGATTGAAAAAATATAAATAATAGAATGAAAAATGATCTTCTCAACTTCCTTCCCAACAACGTAAAGTATCATTGTCAATCAGTTATGAAAACAAAATGAACAAAAGAACCGAAAGCACCAACTTTTTGTATCTTGTTTGAACAAAAAAAAGAGTTTAAAAAATGTTAAGAGGGACGTTAACCATTTACCGAATCCTTTCAATCCAAAACGCTAAAAAAATAGAAGAAATAAAAACGAAACAGATCTTCCTTGAACCAAGATTTTTTATTTTTTTATCCTTTGATTTTTTATCCTTTGTGATCCTTTGATTTTTTATTCTTTTTTGATCCTTTGATTTTTTATCCTTTTTTGATCCTTTGATTTTTGATCCTTTTTTGATCCTTTGATTTTTTATCCTTTTTTGATCCTTTGATTTTTTAATCCTTTCTGATCCTTTGATTTTTTAATCCTTTTTTAGTCCTTTGATTAATTCTCCAAAATCATGTTGAAAAATTGTATTCGATAGAATAACCATAAAATTGTAAAAGCAGCAGTGAACATTTTTTACGTTTGTTTTGAATACTGTAGTATAAAAAAAACTTTTAAAGAAGCCGATCTTGCGTCGGTCAACGAAGAGAATCGATGCTGATTCGACGAGGGCTTGAATAGTGCGTTATATGGAAACATAAGTTTTCCAATGGGCTCTAAGATGCGTTTGCTCACTAGTACGAAGTTATACAGTCATTGTCGAAGCTGCAAGAGTCTTCCTCGTGGTTTGTGTATATATTCACCTAGCAATTCCGGTCACGGAGTCTCCCACAACGCATCGAGGTCGTCCTGGTGCACCGGATGCTCTCTCTTTTGCTCCGTCTCTCTTCCTCTCTTTACTTCCCTCCCCCCTCTCTCCCTCTCTCAGTCTACGACTTCCCCTTTCTCTCTACAAATGCGGGGACAGAAACACCATGGAGAACGTCGTTGCTCCGTGTCCTCTCGGTTTTACCTCTCCCTCCTTTGAAATGTCGCGACTGTTGCAACTTGTCCCACCCAGTTGCAGAAGTGCACACCTCGTGTTTTCCAAACACAACCCGGACTCCGCCATTTATGGTAGAAGAAATATTGATTGTGATATATAGGAGAGGGCTGAACGAAAAATGAATGAGAAACCAAGAATAAACAAAAAAAATTGATAATCCAAAAAAAAACCAAGTTAGGAATAGTGAAAAATGAAAAATCATTAAAAGCGTGAAAGAAAAAGGAGAAAATGAAATTAAACATCCAGGCGGCTGGATCGAAGAATAAATAGTAAGAAAATGGCTGATTAATAGCGAGAAATCAAAGAAAAGTGGATGAGGCAGAGTAGAAGAAAAAAGATAAAAAAATAGGGCTCAAAAAAAGATGATAAATGACAACGAATTAAAGAATTATTTTCAAAAGGGCCCTTTACTGAAAATTTCTGCACGGGGTGGATGAGGAATAAGGAGAAGGTTACGAAACAATAAAACAAATAGGATAAAAGAGACAGAAATATGAAGAAAAGAAGAAAAGTGAGAGCGGAGTAAGAATGACAAAGAAAGGCTAAAAAAGGCCAAACCCAACCTGGACTACGGCATTTATGGTAGAAGAAATATTGATTGTGATATATAGGAGAGGGCTGAACGAAAAATGAATGAGAAACCAAGAATAAACAAAAAAAAAATGAAAATCCAAAAAAAAACCAAGTTAGAAATAGTGAAAAATGAAAAGTCATTAAAAGCGTGAAAGAAAAAGGAGAAAATGAAATTAAACATCCAGGCGGCTGGATCGAAGAAAAAATAGTAAGAAAAAGGCTGATTAATAGCGAGAAATCACAGAAAAGCGGATGAGGCAGAGTAGAAGAAAAAAGATAAAAAATAGGGCTAAAAAAAAGATGACAAATGACAACGAATTAAAGAATTATTTTCAAAAGGGCCCTTTACTGAAAATTTTTGCACGGGATGGATGAGGAATAAGGAAAAGGTTACGAAACAACAAAACAAATAGGATAAAAGAGAAAGAAATATGAAGAAAAGAAGAAAAGTGAGAGCGGAGTAAGAATGACAGAGAAAGGCTTAAAAAAAAGAGTAATAGGTAACAAACCGGTAGAAAGAGAGAGAGGGGTCAAGGGACGAAAGAGAGAGAAAGAGATGGAGATTCGCGTCGGTAGGTACCGCCATCTTTGTGATTTATACACTATCGCCAACGAACCAGGCATTGTAGAGAATGGAAGAGAGAGACAGAGAGAGAGAACGAGAGAATAGTCTTCCCATTGTTTAACTCTAAATCCGTGAAGCAAAGGGCAAACGAGATCCTCCGGCAGACACTCTGCCGACCTTCACCCGCGAAAGCCACGTCGAGCGTCACATCCGGTCCCATCAGACTCCAGGACGATAACGTTCCAGCCACAGAGTTTAATAAAATATACTAAATAACATTTTTGTTTGCCTATAAAATTCACAACTGGAATTACGTAGAATGATTTAAATGAAGAAACGATAAAATATTGAAATATCATATTTTATTATTAAATTACGTCAAGAGATTTATATAATTATTTATCACTGAATTGTAATCAAATTAAATTAAATCAACAAAATTTCTATTTTATATAACACGGTTATTTATCATGAATTATGCTTGTATAATTCTGCAATAACTTATCCTAATCATATCAAAAAAATAATTCATTATTTCAATCGATCGTTAGATAAAGACTTCAATAATTGTTTTTCCTTATTAATTATAACCTGAAACAATAACACTCAGTAATACCTTTACCAGTATTCAGTAAAAAAATATGATTCAGTATTTTACCTTTGAACCATGAGCAAACATAACCCCACAATTTATTCAATTTTTCCATACATGATGAAGTTTTATAAAAAAATATCAAGCATCAATCGAATCACTTGGAAAACATCGATGAAAAAATATGAGTTATCACTTTCGCTAGAAACAAGTGAAGTTTGATCAGGAAGTGAGAGTGGGTCATCATAGAAAAGGGGTCAATTGATAAAGCTAAAAACTCACGATGCTTCACGCCCACAAAATATTATTGGCCACGAGCGATTCTTGATTCGTTGAAAATAAAAAAACAACGACTTTTTCGTTACATTGAAAATGGCTTTTTATCTCTCGTCTATCACAAAGCATACAAACGTTCCCATCGTGTGTAGGAAAAAAGGAAGCATAATAAATAACGGGTAACAAAAACAAGACTATTGAAATAATCACTGGGCTGCAATAAACAAGACAGTGAAGAGGAGGGGGGGAAGAGAGAGAGAGAGAGAGAAACTGAAAAAGGGAAGAC
Source organism: Ophioninae sp. B BG-2022a (assembly GCA_030522765.1). Classification (NCBI taxonomy): domain Eukaryota; kingdom Metazoa; phylum Arthropoda; class Insecta; order Hymenoptera; family Ichneumonidae; species Ophioninae sp. B BG-2022a. The sequence continues at coordinate 25,970 of JAPYZJ010001056.1, read as the reverse complement.
GCGAAAACGTAGTGAGAATAACAAGCGGTGAGGAGAATCCGTGCGAACGAGCTAACGGGATCACGAGGAAATTGCACGGTTCGCTATTTTCATGCCAAAGAAGTTGCCTTCCTTGCACTTCCAACTATAACTCGACTCCCGGTCAGCGACGAGATTTTGCGTCGGGACGTGAATCCCGCAATAACAAAAATAGATGACCTTAAAAATAAAACTTGAAGGAAAAAAAAGAGTGCCCAGGGAATTTTCTAGTCGAGCAGCCGGTGACGAAAAAAAAAGTCAAAATGTTAAATTGATCGCAGGTCCATTACCGGAACGAACGGTAATACGAAAAAGATGAGCGGACACGAGGAAAATTTGTTGGCCAAAAGGTCCGGTGCAAAACGTGAGCGGAATTCGTCGCTTCGCGCTATTCATCGCTTTGTTTTCGCGAGGCAAAATGAAAAATTCCTATTTTCCAGTCTGAGCATCGAACGACTCCAATCTTTGTTATTGTATCGCTTAACAATAAGCCAGTAATATTTACGGAGGAAATATTTGAGAGCAACAATTTTCTAATAATCACTGTTCGCAATATTATTTTTTTTTTTATTGGTGAAACTTTACAACTTGATAATCGATACAATAACACTTGGCTAATGATTTATTATTAGTAAATATTCGAACGTGCAACTCCTGCTAAAAAGGACGCTGGAAATTTTGTTATCGATTCTTTATGATAATTAAACATCATTTTAAGTTATACTTTAATAGCGCATCATGTTTTTAATGCACAAAAAAATCTGCAATACAAACGCAAACCCAAACAAACACTGTAAAGAAATATTTATTGAAATTGTTTCTGTTGATACACTGTCTTAATAATTATTAAATATTATATTTCTCAACTGTACGAAACCACGCAAAAAAAAATTGGTTCGATTCTGACAGGAGTCACATTTCCAAATATTTACCTCACTACTTATTAATTATCTATTACTAATTATCTTATTCCTCTTCTAATCAATTAATTGCTTCCCAACTAAATACTGTAATTTCACTATTCGTTAACAGATACATTTTTTTAATCAATTAACAATGAAATTTTACTGATTATCAAGTAGTAGAAATGCATCAATTATTACGTAAACCAAACGAAATTTTTTTGTGAGAAATATCAGAAATAAAGAATTTAAACTGTGATTAGATAGTCTAAAATATTATTTTGTTAAATATAAAATTTTACGTTCGTGGCTATTGGCATACACTTATACCTGTATTATCATTAATTTGGTGCTATATAAAAACGTTCGTAAAAAAAATGTCGATCCTTTGCCCTGTGCCCTTCTGGAAAGTTTTTCCGGCTTGCGGGGGTTCGAAAATAAAAATATCGAGGATTCTTTTAGCGTTACATCCTCATCCTCTGTTCTTTTGAACAATGTCTACAGCTTCCGAAATGTTTGAAAAGCGTCACCGAACAGTAAAGTTCGAGCTATCTCTCTCTCTCTCTCGATCTCTGTCTATCTGGCATCCCTCCTCCTTTTTTACATTCTACAAAACTGTACAGAGTTTTACTTGGCCGGAACATTCATGGACCAACGATCACGACTACGAGAGCTAATGCTTTTCCTTCAGGGCAAAAGGTACGACACTGCTAACTGCACAAACTGTACTAAAAGCTCGCGAACCAAGATGAGAGGAGACGAAAGAAAGAGGGGAAGGAGAAGGAGGAAGCAGCCGCGACATTTACCCAACTCCCCGATTGGACAAATAGTAAGATAAAGAAGAGAAAGAGAGAGAGAGAGAAGGATGAAAAAAAAGGCCGAAAGGCAGAGGTTATACTTCTTGTCGCAAAACTCTTGCAGCACTGTTTTCATCGTCCTCCACGTCCCTCGTAATACTTTTCGCGACGCAACTGCTGTACCTCGAGTAAAAACGGTGTACAACCTACAAGTTGCCACCTTTTTTGCCAGGCTACTCTTCTACGAGTCATCTCGTGCAACATTGACAAGGAAAGACGAAAAAATTTTAGAGCAAAAAAATACCCAGGAAGCAAACAAATATTTTGGGGGAAAACTTCGGAAATTATTTTTTTGATTACCGAATATATATTTAATATTTTCAATATTTTATATTCTTCCAAGATTTTGTTTCCTGGACAAATATGACTCAGTATTATTTTTGTATTATTTCATTTTATATCATATTTTAATTAGAATAATAATATTAATAACAAATCAGAGCAAATTGCAAACAAGTCAATTTTTTTCAATTTGCCTGTTCCTGTCTTACTGGATGTCCACCTTTCTACGACCTCCCTCCCTTATTTAATTTTTTTCATCCTCTGTGTTATTTTATTGCTATTGCCTATTATTTTTGTACTATTTTTATTTCTCATTAAATATGATTTTCGAGATAGCAAACAGTGCTTCACATAAGGATCGATTTTAGAAAAAAGAATCTAGAAATGAGACATCATTGAAGATAATAAGGATCGATGTAAAAGATAAACAAAGAAACGTCAGAAGGAAATTTTCAAAGAAATACAAAAGCGAAATAAAAATGTTTGCACAATATTTGTATGATCTGGTTCGATCGCGTGTGAAATTGCCTGCTAGAGGATGGAAGCACGAGAGGATCAACGAAATGAGCACGTAACGAAAAAAAAAGGGGCACGAAACGTAATGGCGAAGAAAAAAAAAATTTATTCGTGACTCTTATCGCAAAACGTTTCTCTCCGACGATAGAGTAAAGACGCGATAATGCAACGTCCAATAGAGAAGCATAAAGATGTTTTCTTTCGTTAAAACGATCGTGAAGCATCATAAAGTATTTGACGATATAATAATATAAATGGTTCTCGTCACTCCGCCACGAGAGCACGGCCTGCTGAACTCCCGATCGACTCCTCGCTCGCTCCTCTATGAATAGAACGAGATTCGAGAGTAGACCTCCCGTTGCTTCTAGAAGTTCTCATGCGATGCACTCTCATCATATATTACGCTGCTGTGCACTTTTGTTCATCGTTTTTCATCCGAATCATCTAGTCTCCGATCCTCCAATCAAATTAGCCAGGTGAAATCGTAACATTAATAATGAATAAAGAGACAATAGAAACAATATCATCACTACGAGTGTCGATCATAAAACCTGGAAGTAAATAAAATGTAAAAAATAATCATTGCGATTGCCAAACGTTAAAATGAAATTCAAATATTAGTAACAATTGCAATTGGGTAATTAAGAAATGTCTAACCCAAACTAAATTCAATTAGGGAATTAAACTTCTAGATAATTAAATTTTGTAATTTGGTTGTAATTAAAAATCTAAACCATTCTCACACATTATCATCATTCATGAAGTATAATACGTCAAATAAATCATAATTCAAATATTAGTAATAATTGCAATTGGGTAATTGAGAAATTTCTAACCCAAACTACATTCAATTAGGGAATTAAACTTCTAGATAATTACATTTTGTAATTTGATTGTAATTAAAAATCTGAACCATATTCACACATTATCATCATTTATACAGTATAATACGTCAAATAAATAATTAATGTAATCAAATAAAACAATCATTATTTTATTTAAATCAATATGCAAAGCAATATTTTTAAATCAATCCTGAATTTATTATTGCGCAATTATAACGTAACATTAGACCATTTTTCCTAATTTCATTTTTTTATTTTTATGTATATTTATGACATTACCGATTGCATCGTTGAAACAGAACGAACGAATTACTTTTTCTTTATTCGACACATTTTTTCGTCGATTTAGGATATTTACTCGAACAAGTAACTTTTTTTATTTTCAGCTCCGTCAGTAATCCTCGACTTTTATGTAAAAGAAAATGATAGATTATGATAAAAATAAAGAAATTAAAAAGAATAAACTTTCGTCTAATTCCAACTATGCAAATTTCGTCATTTTTATTTATTTTATCGTAGATAGTTGCAGGTTTTATATAATTATTTATTATCTTCATTTTCATCACTGGTTTTGTCAAAGTGTATTATTTTTATTCATCGACGTTTTGACTATGGGAAAACATGGTAAAAATGAAAAGTGAAGAGCGGCTTTGTCGTAAAGTAGAAGCATTGAAGTATCGCGGTTAATACGAAGAGTCTAGTATGCACTGCAGCGTCGATTAGACGAGGACCGGTGCAGATCCATTATGTAATTGTCGAGGATGTAGGGTAAATGTGCATTTGAGTCAATTGAGTGCAGCAACGACGAACGCACATCATAAAGCCGTTACGTCGACGCATTCGTTGCATTTTGCTCGCTCGCATGTTCGTCTATGCTGATAGAAAAATAAACGCAATGAACGATCAAATTGGAACTCTAAAATTGACGAAAAACAAAAGCATTAGTGCTCGAATAGAATATTCACGTCGTATCGACGATACAATTTCTAAACTGCCAATAAAAACATACTTTTCCCAAAATCTTTCAATTTTTTGGCACGTCAAATTACAAAAATCGGTAAAACAACGTTGGTGGATGAGCAGTCAGATTCAAATTCAGCCGATCACTGAAATTAAGCAACCTCGTTATTCTTGCAAACTTTGTTAATTCTCAAAACAAAAACGAATCGTTTTTCGATTCTCGAACGAAATCGAAAAACGAATAATATTTCAATATTATCAATGCAACACTTAATTGCCAATTACAGTTTAGGAATCGGTACTTCCGAATTCCCCGAAAAAAAAACGACTCGAAATTGTATCTTATTTCACCAAAAAAAAAAAACAAAAATGTTTCTACTACGAATTCTTGTTTCATTTTTTCAGGAGAGTTATTGGAAAACTGAACAACGATTTGTTTTATCGTTCGCTTCTATCATCCCGTTCCATTATTTTCTCTCTGTCTATTCTATCTCTGCTAGTGACTCTTTAATTGTGGCTTTTTTGTCTTGCATGCCCGTAGGTACGTACCGCTGCTACCTCGATATTCGTTTCTCTCGTTGTCCACGCGCTCTTTTGCTCTTCCGATTCGTACCGAGTGGGTGAATTTACCTCTCGTTGCGTCCACCGGTACGGACGTTGCAAACATTTTAGAGCCAGTGTGCGCTTATAGCAATGAGTCGAGTACGAGAGGAAAAGAGGGCTGGGAGAGGGAGGGAGAGAGCGCACTCTGAGGGAGGAGTGATTGCAAAAGAGACAGAGAGAGAGAGAAATATGGACCTTGGCCACAAGGTTGCACCGAGCCTTTCAATGAGATCGAACTGCCTCTCCGTTACGGTTAAATTGTCCAGAGAACAATGCAACTAGGTCCGAGTTATACTTGCAAGAGTTCCAACGAGCAGGAAACTTCGAAATTACAGGTATAACGATACATGCGAATAAACTTTGAAATAAAAACGAAACTATTTTTTAATTTTTCCATACGAAAAATACGTACACGAATAGACAAAGTTTTACGAGATTTTAAATTAACGCAAAAGTCATTTTGGAATTGAAGTGTGTAAATAAATAATATTCCACGTCACGTTGATCAGGATTGATCGATTACTCTTTGGGTGGACGGTCAACTGTGTATCTGAGGACGTTATCAGACTATCGAACTTTCCTACTTCGCTGATAATCGAGATTATTTTACAGCTGTTGGATATTGAGTCGTTGAATAATTGAGATAAACAAACAAGTTTGTAAAGTTCACTGAATGCGATAAACGAGTGTTTCGGTTACAAGTTGGATAATGTTTACTGTATGTTTTTGAGACTCGTTGAAATCGGAACGGAAGTCCATTCGAACTCCATCGCATTACGTTTTTGCTATTACTTCAAAGAGTTCTATAATTATAGGGTTATTTGAGGATATAGTAAGAACCTGATGTGATCAAATTACTTTCACTCGAAATTCAATTTTAATACACCTTAAAACATATGGAAACTCTTTTATTTACAAAACAAACAAACAAACCCAAACAACTAATAAAAATTCCATTTCGGAACATTTTTATATTTGTGGAGTATCGTTATCATTTCTCGTTGATAGTACGCTGTAAAATGACTGGCTCCATCACAGTAAAAGATCCGCGTTAACATTTTTCTTTCGACTCCACTTATTCGTTTTTTTTTCTTTCTTTTTTTACCCAGGACTTAATACCAGGCTATAAAACGAGGGACTTCCGGGCATATCGACCGGATCGAAATCCCTCAGAGTCCCCGTGCAACCCAGGTTGACTGGCGAGTTAAGAATTAGCTGAGAAAAAAGGGGAAAAAAGAGGACGAACAAATAAATCGGGGATTCCAAAAGGAACAGCGAACGGATGAAAGGGGAGTGAAAATCCAGGATAGTCGTGAACGAGAAGTGGGCACGCGAGATAGAGCCAATTTACATGGAGAAAAGCTGCTGTGGTCGATTTCTGTATAGATAGCGATACACGTACGTGTATCTGATCCATAAAGGGGTTAAGAGAAGGAAAAAGAAAAAAAAAAGAGGATAAGCAGTTTGCCGAACTGCCTCTTCTCTATGCCATCTTCGCCCTTCTATTTTTATCTCCTACAGGAAGCTTCGCTATCGAGTATACGATCACAATTATTAGCCACCCCCTCAGTAATGGGATAGCTTTCGCCACCCTCATTCCAAAGCAATTGTGAATAATCGTCCGGATAGTGGTTTGTCTAATAAAAAAAAAATTTAAAAAAAAACGAACGTACGAATATAGGTATACAAGAGATGTTTTTCTCGACGCGAGGTAATGAGTTTATGAACGTGCTGGAGTTTACGAAGTTTTTGCAAAAGACCTTATCTCAACAAGAAATAATAAAATAAAAAGATAATCATTGATACGTTTTATCTATATAAAGTAATAAAATATTTTAAAAGAATTGAGATGTTTTCTCGACAAGACGTAATAATAAAACGTGTTTTAATTCTTCAATTTCCCCCTGTTTTTTTCTTGCCGTTTTTTGTGCTCGAGTATTTTTGAACAGCGCATACAGGCGGCAAATCATGTATACACACAAGAACACCGGGGCTTTTACACTTTATAGAGCATAAAGTTATCGATGATTTTTTATACTAGGTGAAACGTATTGCGAATAGTTATTTTCCGGGGTGAACTCAAATTTATTTTGACACGCTGGCAAAACTCTCGCGCACGAAAGGGTCCAAAGGAAACTGTAAAAAATTTGCAGATGGAGAAGAAAATTCGGAAAAATTCAACATTAAAAAATCAAAATAAAAAATCAACAAAAAATCAAAATAAAAAATCAACCATAGTCTGAACATTTATCGTTCTTTTTTTCGATCAAATTACTATTATGTATGGTTAAAAATGGACAATAGCGAACGTTTCGTGCAGGCGTGTTGCAAGTGAAATTGGTTCACGTATTGCTCGGTGACCGGTGGATAATTCATTGCAAATAGTAAATTCATTATTCAAGACCAATTTATCGCCCGCAATATCGTCGATTTTCCATCAAAAATATTCATGACTCGTGAACATTTTTCGATACAGATTTTTTTTTGTTTTTTTTTTCGAAACTTCCAAAACCGTGTAATTTGAAGCTACTGTACAATTCATGGAAGCCCTCTAACCCACTTACCAGGACACGAAAAAAAAATCAATTTCCTTCGTGTCCATTATTACGTCCATTATTATTGACCAGAGTGTTTCCCTTGAGGGGGTCATGGATTATTGGAATTTTTTTTTAATTCTGTACTTCTTCGTGAACTTCACGAATTATTTGATCTTCAGCACGAAATGTCAAGGTACATTTATTGAATTTCCGATTTACCTGAACCTTCGTTCGGTATGGAAAGAATAGAGAAAATACAAAATCGACATCACACCAGATATATATGGAAATATGAGCGTTTGCGTTTGTGTTCATTAAAAACATGCGCAGTTAAAATCGATAATTCGTTTGTGCAGCTGGTAGAGACGTACTTTATTGGTCATCATATCTGTTGGTGACAGGCACGGTTTTTCGAACGAATAATTATAAACAACCCCCGTAACAATGGTCATACGTAATTAAAGTCCATTTTCTCTCTCTCTCTCTCTCTCTCTCCTCTCTCTCTCTCTCTCTTCCTTTATTTCTCTTTCACTTTTTGCGTTGCTTGTCTGTTTTCAAACGAGTTCACTCTTCTCCACATCGCCATTCTTTTCCTATTTTGCATCACGAACTCTTCCATGCAGTCAAATAAATAGACTGTGCTGTATCGATTTATCCCCAATGCGGTGGTTTTTCAACATCAATACGTATCTCATCGTGCCATTTTCCTGGCGGCCATACAGCATCGAAATTTCAATTCGTTTGCCATTTTCACATTTCGTTTGAAGTGAATAATCGCGCGATCAATATCCTGTTGGTTGGATTGGTAGATTAAAAAAGAAGTCAATAGATGTATTTTTCATGCGAGAGTCAAAGTTATGATGAAAAAACAATGAATTCCGTTGTGGGGATGAGTTGAACGAAGTCAGTTGAAAATTCGAAAATTCCCAAAAGCTAATAGAAGAAGGCTTTTCCACCTCGTTGAGAAACAAGAAAACCACATAAAAGAGTAGTCGAACAAATGTTTTTGTTTACATCACTTGTACAATTATCCGCGATGATTTATTTCCATCAAACATCTCTAGTTTGCCATTCAAAAGTGTTACGATTTTCGGGCTCAAACACACTTTCCGTCGTTCTATCAATATCGACAATCTGGCCTGCAACGAGCATGCGGTCAGTCAGTTATTGCGTGTGTGTTGAAACGAGCACGAATACACACTAATATCCCAGTCGTAACTCCGTATCTGTCTATAAATGCTCTGAAACGATAGGGGAATGAAATTGATCGTTATCCGGCAATGATTCTGTGAACCGTTGAGCGAAGATGCGAGGGAGGATGAGAGAATTTCGATCGTTTCCTGTAGACTCACGAGTTTTAGTTTCGTCGGCAATTCACGTATGGGCTATTGCATCGTATTATTACCAGTGACAGAAATAATCAAGATAGTATCGATAGTGTATCAAATCGAATCTGCGTTGGCAACAACGTTCGATTGTGGTCCCAATGTGGCATAGCTACGACACTCAACTGCTATCTAGGATAACGAGTAGTCACGAAGTGACGTCATCATTAATACTGCGCCAGATCTGCTTTGACGTTTTCCTATGCTGCTGCAGTTGATCTGCTATGCTGAATCCTGATGTTGGTAATCATAAAACGATGGGTATTGATGCTGCATGACATTCCAAACGAATCGCCAATCTTGGGCATTTCCTAGATATCATGATTAACCGTCTACTGATCTTTGTTACCGATCTCTGGACAACTGGAGCCATCAGTGGTTCAATCCACGCAAGCCAAGTTTGGCTCAGATATTTTCTGCACTTCTAACGTCCACTCTAAAGACCCAGGTATCCTCGGTGTATTTGAGGTTATCGACATTCGTCTCGAGCAGTAATTTGCACAGATTGGTCATTGCAATGATTGACCAAAAGACTGAGTGAATGATGATGGCCTGAAAGCGTTCGAAACGCTTTCTCGTTGAAGTAATTCATTGGTTGATGTCACTCATGATTTCCCGGTCGAAAATCCTCTTTCGAAGAGACGAGATGATTCGAAAAGTCATTCGAATGAGTAAATGAAGCGACATCGATTCTCGAGTACGCGATTAATCCGAGCAAACGAATTCATCGGTGAATGCATTCCTGGGAGAAGAAAACTCGGCGCAGATGCGGTCATTGAGTATGGGATCTGCGATCTCACGGTGATGAAGCGAAGAACGTCCCGCGAGACCGGTTCCTCAGCAAACAACGACAGGAGAGAGAAAATTAAAACCCGACCACCAACGGACTTGAGTTCCATACGGTGTCGTTAGGAATCCGTGTGAGACTCGGCGCGATGATCGTTTGACTTGGCAATCGAAATATCGAATCCCTACATCCGCTTTCGGCCACCGAACCTTCCGGAGTGTTCGGAGATCGTGACTCAGTGCTATCAAGATCCAATGATAAGATCACTGAAAAGTTAGCTTCGATAGAAGCTTTGTCGTTAGGACTGAATACTGTTAAATCTGCGCGTCCTCTAAGCCTATCAATAAACATGTCAAGATCATCGTGAGGATCATCAGGGACGATTTTTTGAAAATTTCACACCGAGACGATTCCTCAACTGCAGCGTGAAACACTCGAGGAATCGTTAGAGTGAAATAAGCAAATATATACAGTCAGCTACGAGGACACATCTCCTTTTTATTTCCTCAAAGAGACAGAGTTGAGAATCCACAGTTGTACGATGACGTTCCCTGGGCCCACCGGAGACTCATTAAGGGGTTATTTCAAAAGTTAACTGAATCGAGTTGGTGAAGAGTTGGTCCTATCCTCTTAGACGTGAGAAGGATCGCGAGAGAGACAAGAAGAGAGAAGTTATAGCAAAAAAAAACTCAGAAGAAGAAAAAGACGATGAGGGGAAAGAAAAAAAAAATGAAATAAAGGATGCCTTCGCGTAACGCGTTCGTGAACGTTTCTCCTTTAGACCCCGAGGGAAAGGCACCGGAGAATTTTCTCTTCAGCGTGTGCCGTGCTGGTTCGGGAGTTTTTACCGCATCGCGGTTTGAGCCTTCTCTCGACCCCAGAGAGCTCGGAAATATTAATTAACGTCATCTCCCTATCCCCCGTGATGAGAGAAGGACAGAGGAAGAAAAAGAGAGGGGGGAGGGAGAGAAGGAGAGCCAAGCAGGCCTCTGTATAGATATTTACAGTTTGTTATCTCTCGACTCCTCTATCTACCCCACCCCCCCTTCCATCCTTCCCCGGACTCAGTCTTTATCTCCCCGACGACGTTTCTCCCATCGCGCGAGACCCGATCTCAAGATCTTCTCACTTCTCTTCACGGTTGTGCTCGAAATTTCAACGAGTCCGTGGACCCGATTAAAATCACTTTGCCACAGGCCTTATTTGGACCCCCCGAGTATTATTTGTACGTGACGATCAAAGGCTGTCTACTTCTTCGAGTATAAGACCCAATGCATGCCTTACGGATTACCGATCACAGCAAACTTTGGAAAAAATCCGCTAGGTGGCTGGAAGCTAAAGGTTTCTCGCGAGAAGAGTCGAGCAGCCCTAACGTATAAAAAAATAACAGACGGCTGCAATCAACAACCAAAGGTGGTAGCTAAGAAAGGAACTTATAGGGTCCTCCTGACGATACGTATAACCCAATGCTAAAGGTTGCTTGCGTTGATGAACCAAACCTACTTTCTCGAAAAGTCTCTTCGAACCCAAAAAAAAAACCAAACAAACCCAAACAAAGTGATTGAAAGACAAACACTTGATGTTTCAAGTCTCAGTCAGATTCCAAATGACACTTATCGCGTCACCTACCTTGACTCGTATTTACACGTTACGACCTTCTGCATGCAAGTTATCGATTCGCGAAGGTGGCGCAGTGTTCGGTTATCCGGTGGCGTGTAAACAAATTGGCAGTAATGACATTGCAATTTGTCAGATGGTTCGAGCTAGGCGAACACATCGCTGTAGCGATGTACTGTACTATGGGATACCCCTGTTCCATATCGTGGTCCCACTTCGCGTGTGGTATATATTATTCACTATGGGAATGCGAGAGAGAGAGAGAGAAAGAGAGAGAGATCGAGCAACGTACAAAGCGGAAGTGGAAGGAAAACCAGTGATAGGCAGGGAGAGAGCAAGGGGTGAAAATGGCCATGGACATTGAACGCACGCCGATTATTTCTCTCCAGCGAAACTTGCGCAGTCCCCCGGTAACGTGTGTATCGGACATGTGCTTCGCGTTCCATTTGCATATGTACGTTCCGATGACTACGAACTACACCGTATATAAATATAGGTTTGTCGGCACACGCACGCGTATACATTAATCTGTGAAAAATGTTTTTATATCCCCGTGACGATTCAGTAAAAAGTGTCCTATGTACGCATCACGATACTATCCTCCGTTCGGCAAACCGACCATATTTGCGCTCCTATAAATTTATTTACATATCAACGAGCACGATGAAATCAACAATAATTGTAAATTTTCATCGAGGGACTTGGCGAAATAATTAATTTTCAAATGGTCACGTGTAACGCTCGAAACGCATGCACAATTCTTATAAAAAATACTGTCTATTGAAGTGAAAATAATGTACCCTGATACGAATAGATATTGACAGCGGCGATTTCGATAATTATTTCAATTGGGTACTTATTTATTCATTTAAGTAGAATCATGTAATGCAGTACGCACAGGGTCTTCAAACAACGACGTACATTCTCTTTCTCTTTCTATTTCTCTCTCTCTCTCTTATTATTTTATTCTTTTTTATTCTTTATTAAATAAATATTATTATATTTATTCTTTATTATTATATTGTTTTATTCTCTCTCTCTTATTATTTTCTGGATTTTTTGTATTATTTTTGTATTATTTTCAATATTTGTTATGATTATGATTTCGCCCGACAGTTAATTCTAGGGCATAATAAAATTTATCATCATCATCATCATCATCATCATCTCTCTCTCTCTCTTTCTCTCTATTTTTAGATTAAGAATTTCTGTATTTTCTGTATTATTATTATTTTTTTGGTTTATTCTGTATTATTTTCTTTCTTTTATTTTCTCTCTGTGTTCTTTTTATTATTATCATTATGTTATTATTTCACTCGTAATTTCTTAATTTTTATAATTTATCTTTTTGTTATCATAATTATCTTGCCTCATAGTTATACTAAGGCATAATAAACTTTATCATCATCATCATCTCTCTTTCTCTTTCCATCTCCCTCTCTAGCGTCCCCTGCCTCCCTATAGCTCGCACTCTCTTCGTCTTTTGCTTCGTCTTTCTTGTTTTATTATATGCACAGAGTCCTCGTTGTAAAGGGTTGCTGTTTATTTTCGGTAAAAAAAAACTGGAGAAGAGAAAACGAAGAGATATTTCCAATAAACGAACGCCGACAAAGTCGGAATATATTTGGAGCTGTGGAGAAAAGGTGAACCCATGGACGTCTATCGGTCCACACTCTTTTATAAATATTTATCCTCATTTGAATCCCTCGGGATTTTTCCCAGTTGTTCTGCACACCTTTCTGTCCTTCGACGATGTCACTCTCTCTCTCTCTCTCTCCTTTTCCCTCTTTCTCATTCTTCGTCTCAAACCTTTTCTGCCCTCACCGGATAGGTATTTGTTCTCGCAAATCTTTTTCTCTGTTTCGAACGTCAATTTTTCCATCACTATAGGAATATATCGATAGGCTCCATTTTCAACACCTATTATTATATTCCTCTACCATTTCCGTTAAAATTCCATTCGACAAATATTATTTCCGCTTTTAGAGTAATTTTTTTTTCTGAATAAAAAAACAAACCTCTTTGATGTTTTTTTATGAATGAAAGGAAGATGCCATTACGATTGATCGTGGAACAGAATATTTTACTCAAAATAAATCCAGCACTGTCATTGCACGTTACAAAGCTTCATACCTGTTTGACAGATCTCGAGAGTGCATCAACGTGACAACCGGAAATTCAAAGAGTCTCAATGTCTTACCTGTAACACAAAGAAACATAAAAACAATTAACGATATTAATTTATTTTTCTTCAATCAATCATCATTTTTTTTACACGTATTTCTACAAACACAAGCTCAAATTTCGTCCAGTGAATTCCTTACCGGAAACGATCATTTATAAATCGAGCCAACGGGCCAAAAAAAAAAAATGTCGATGTTCGAAAATCAATGAATCCGATTTTACCACGGCTCGAAAACTCGGAGAACGAGGGTCGCACTTCGGATAATGATGGGCGATTCTTTCAAGGAGCGTCGGGAATGAGAGACGAAGGAAATGAGCAGAAAAAAAACAAACGAAAATCCGAAAGAAGAAAAATAGTGAGAACGAAAAAGGACACGACCATAGCAACGAGGATTTGTCTTCGCTTTTCACTGAGGAGTTTTCTATCGTCGCTATCGCCCAGGTCTCGTTCAATCTCGACGCCGAGTGCGACGTATCGCAAAAAATGAAAACCGACGAATCCAAAAAAAGTTTTTCGACTGAAACATCATCTCTGTTGTAGACATGGTAAGGTATCTGGCCCATGTAAGGCCCACCTTATTTGTTTTGAAGTACAAAAAAAATACTATAAATGTTGAAATAAAACAAATATGTTTATTTAATAATTTATTCAATAATGAACGTATTAATAATAATTTTGGTTCATAAAACAATGTTCACTATTAACTATAAGCTTTTTTTAAAAAAGCATCTTCTGGGCTTTATTCAGACCACTGTTTCGTAATAATATCCGTTGTAACTTTGTACAAAAAAAAATAAAAAAACGCATATAATCTTCAATTTTAAACTGAAATTTTGATAACGTGTATGGTACTGATAAACCACTACATATAATTAAAATAAAGATTCAGTAAGTAATATTGAAAAAAATATTTGATTTCGAAAGTTTTTGTACGTCGAAATTTAATAAAATTTGTCAGATACCTTCCTCAAAAATTTCGAAATTTATTAAATTTCAAATTCTATAATATACATTCCCATTTTATCATTGCGCATTGCTAAAAAATATCGAAATTTATCAAATTTTACAATCTACAATATTCATACCTAATTTGACATTGCGCATTGCGGATTCCGCGAATCCGTGCAATTTACGTATTAGTGAATATTTGCTCTACATTTGTTCATTCATTAATATTTTAGCTTCGTCGTGTAGATCAATTGATCAATTAATTAAATATTGTTATTCGCAAAAATAACTCATGCAGTGAAATACTTGCCATCAAATATCATTAGTTCTGTACAAATATCATCGAGCCATGTCAAAATTAATAAAAAAAATACCTCGCCCTCGAGCGCATTCCGCTAAAATGTTTGTTCATTTCAACACCAAATTTCCAATGAAATAGCGATGGAAAGCTGCGAGGAAAAATATTTACGTTTACTGTAGTTATTAATATTTGAAAATGAAAATTTTCATGAATATTGCATGAAGGATTATAAATTTAAAAAATGTATTTAAATTAAAAACACATTTATTTTATAAATAAATGTATTATAAACAAAGGATTATAAAATTATAATTATTAGAAACAAACAATGAATTACATTGTTTTATAATAATTATTATAAACAATATTACTTAATATAAACTATATTAATATAAAATATTATTTAATATAAACAATATTATTATATTAAATAAAAATTATATAATAATAATTTATAAATTATTATTATATAATTAAATTATTATTATAATAATTATTATTATAAACAAGCAATTATATAACAAAGGATTACAAATAAAAAATGTATTTTAATTTACGCTAGTAATTAATAAACTATAAATCAATCAATTAATCTCTATTTCCCTCTCCAAGACTTTCATATAACCATCCATGACTCGTTCTCTCTCGTTGCATTCATCTCTATTTCTCCCTCTTTCTCAGGGTTTCTGCCACCAGCTCTTTTATGTGATATCGTGCATGCGTTATTCTCATCATATAGTGTATAGAACGCGCCCTTTCGCGAGTCCAGACGCCCTTGAGTCTGATTATACGCTCAGTCTGTACCTCTTGGCGGTCCTCTTTGAGTTTCTCTCTGTCTTACGCCCTTTTTCCTTCTTCGATCCCCCCTTTTTCGTTTAGGTCTATCTACATCTATCTCTCTCTCTCTCTCTCTCCCTCTCTCTCTCTCGGTCTCTCATTCTTCTCTCTTCGTTCTTCTCAAAATTGATGGTCCCAAACTTGAAGAAACGAACCAGCATGTCCAACGAATGAATATCCACGTCACGAACTAAGCAACAACACCCTTCACTATTGTACAAGAACACTCGAATCGTCGATAATTATCGAATTGTATAATCGAAAAAAGCAGGGCGATAACTGTGGTTAATTTTAATATTGTAAATATTATACAAATTTTCTCTGTCAATTCCAGACAAATATGTAAATAAATACTATCGAGTAGAAATATTAAAATATTTAATTAAATATCGAAACAAAATCAAGAATTTAGTCTAAAAATATATAAATTAAGTCAATGAATTGTAATATTTATTCGTGTTAAGAAAGTTAATGTTTGAATTGGAGTATAAATATTTCACTGACCATTCGACTGTTGGATAAAATTTTTACTAGAAAAATACAGAATTTACGTCAAACATTTGACATTTTTTTTTTTTATTAAAAATAAATCGAAGTCAAATTTTAATGACCAAAAATAAAACTTTGGGAAAAAGTATCAATGTAAATGTCGAATGATTTTCGCCGTTTTTGTCAAACGTATTTATTTGCCCAATTAACGGAATAATCATTCACGATCGTAAATAATTGACAATGACGTCACGCAGTCATTTAAAAAAAAAAAAACCAAAGAGCAATCGGTCTTAATAATGAACGATAGTTTTAGTCGTGTCGTAGTTCAGTCGGAGTTTGAGGGCGATGCGTCGTTACGAAATGAGCGGGAAATTGATAGAAATAGCCATAGAGAAAGAGAAACCAAGAGATAGAGGGGCAAGGAGGGGCCGAGAAACAGAAAGCGAAAGTGGGAGACATTTACGGGGTCGTGGAACTCGAGCGTAATTTAATCAGCGGCCCATTAACGAAGCAGCCCGTCGGGCCCTGCATCGTCACGGATTCCATTTAATTAATGCAGGGCGACGTTGGCGGTAGGCCGAACTGAATAGAAGTACAAGAGTAGAGAGTTTGGTTAATGTCGGAGAGCAGCAGTGAGAGAGAAAGGGAAGAGTATCAGAGCGAATTACACACGAGGATGACACGAGCTAACATCGAAAGATTTAGAGGTTTCTCCGCAAGTTCGCATTTTATTTTTCGAAACGTGCAAACTATTTGTTTTTTCAGAAATTGCACTTTATAGCAAAAAAATATTTTACGCCCTTTGCGGGAAGTTCAACTCAGAATCGATCGATTAATTAAATATAATGTAATTACAATCATAGCAAAAATTATCGATTCCAATTGTAGTCTTATTTATTCACTTTTTTCAGTTTTCTCCAAATACCTCTGAACATCTAGTGGTCGAAGGTAATTTTAATTAATTAATTATTAAATTAAATTAATTATTAATTAATTAATCTTTAAATTAATTATCGCTATTGCATTAATTAATTAATTAATTGTCACTATTTCAGTATTGCTAATATTCGCAATAGTGCACTCGAACATAATAAAATCTATCATTATCATCATTATCATCTCTCTCTCTCCCTATTTATCTGTCTCTCTGGCCTATTTTTATTTAGCTTTATTTTTGTCGCTTACCTTTTATAATTCGTTATTATTTTTTTTATTCTTTGTGTTATTTCGTTTGCCAAAAAGCTGGCTAGGGAATATTGAATATAATCATATCATACCATATCTCTCTCTCTCTCTCTCTCTGGTTTATTTTTATTTGTCGTTATTTTGGTTACTTCCCTTTTATAATTCGTTATTATTTTTGTATTCGTTCTTTTATCTCGATTGCCCAAAAGCTGGCTAGGGAATATTGAAAATTATCATTTCAAACCATACAATATCTCTCTCTCTCTCTCTCTCTCTCTCTCTCTCTGGTTTATTTTTATTTGGCTTTATTTTGGTTACTTAACTTTTATAATTCCTTATTATTTTTGTATTCTGTCTGTTATCTCGTTTGCCCAAAAGCTGGCTAGGGAATATTGAAAATTATCATATCATATCATATCTCTCTCTCTCTCTCTCTTTCTCTTTCTCTGTTTCGCGTTTCCATCACATAAGTACGAATGATGGACAAACGTACGACACCAGAAACGCATAATGCATTTCTGGGACAACTCGTAACCCTACACACGCAAGATGTCACGTGATACCTCGAGGTACGAAGCATGCATGCATTTGCGAGATACTTTAATGATCCAGCGATACGTGAATCCTGTTCCAGCTGCCACTTATAGATGAAATTGTATTTTTGTGTTTCAATATTGCTTTTTTATTTTTTTCTTTTTCATTTTCCTCCACAACTTTTCTGGATTATACGATTGGTTCGTTTTTGCCAGCAGGCAAGAGTATCTTTAATTTCACTGGGTTTTCAATAATGCAAAACCTTTTGTTCGCACTTTACAGCCAGTTTAAACTCTCTCTCTCTCTCTCTTGCATATTCTTTCGTCTTCACCTATAGTCAGAATGAATTTACGCCAGCTACGAATATCTTTTCTCTCGCAGCTAGACGAGCGTGGGGCGGAATAGAAACGAGAAGAACCGCGGAAATGGATGCTGCGAGTAGGGAAAAAAGAAAAAAGCAAACTCGAGAAAGTTCACAGTTCAAGGGAGCCGCGGTGAAGAATCATGATGGAATTGTCTTCTCGACGATAAAATCCACAATAAAAAACGAACGCTCCGCCAGTCTCGCTCGATGATTTTTATTTCGATATCGAGCATCGAAATACATCCTCGAGATAAATACGGAAATTTTCTTCGCGCCATTGCCGAGTTTATTTATTTTCATTAAACAAATAAATAAACTCTACGCTCGTTTTTTTCTCGAGCAAAAATAGCAGTCGGACTTTAGCTCTTTTGGGTGTTATTCAAACAAAAATTTACGTGAAATTCAATTTTCATATTTCGCCATTTTACCCACCTTGAATGAGCTCTAGTAAACACGAAACACGTATCTCGTGCCATTAGCGATTCTCGATTTTTCAGGTAAATAAACAATTAAATTTGCCAAAACAAATTATCGATATTTTTTGTTAACAGTTTTGATCAATATTTTTTTCGCTTTTTAACTTCGTATGCCAAATAAAAAACGAAACAGGAGAAACAAAATGTTGTTTGTTTTTGAACGTAAAAATTAATGGTCACAGATAAAAGTACCCAAACGTCATTTTTGGCCACCGAACGCTTTCGAAGCAGAAACAGCAACGAAAAGCCTTCAAGTATTACCGGTTCGATTGTCGGGCCAAAAGTTGCTCAAAAATAGGAAAATTCCAAATAGCTGATTGAGTAGTAAGCTAACCCTTAAAAAGATAATTTTGTTCACTTTCAATAATAATGCAAGTAAAACTGAACGATATTGGTAAATCGTTAACGGAATTTTTGCAGTGACTGTCGATCAACTCTAACTAATTTATTTAATGAAGCTACTAAATGAATTAAATAAAAAAGACTAGTTTATTATTTAATGAAAAATTTTATTATAATTAATTTAATATTGCTCAATCGAGAAGTAATCATTCCTCGAATTGTTAAGAATTTTAGTGATTTTTTTTCGTACCTATTCAATAATGCCTCAAAATACGACGATCTTTTACACTATTAGAAAAAGTGACCCAAGCTTTTTCGTACGTTTGTTCAACGCTACAAAAATAATTATTTTTTAATTTCCCTATTTTTTTATCACCGAAATTGTAGTTAAAATACCTCAAAAATAATTCGAATTTATAATTGTATTAATTTATAATGCAAATGTAAAGATAAGTATTTCGCAATATAATGGAACTATGAAAATGAAAAAAAAAATGAGAAAAGACATTTAATTGGGTCGCAACGATGCGAACTTCAAATCCATTATATATACTTATATTTTGTTAAAAAAAAAAATCGTTTTGTCATCGAAAAAGTAAAAATGATTATTGACTTTTGGATAAATGTCGATGTGGTCTGGAACGTCCCATACGCGTATCTTATGACCGGAACAAAAGAGACAGCGATACGGCAGCAGTCAGCAGTCTCTTGGGAATGTAATCAACTGGAATCATCGGAGATGTTATCACATTCGCCCTCTCCAGTCTTTGCCTTACTCACTCTCCGGATCCAGGGGGTATAAGCATCGTGCCTCTTTCAACGTGCAGGAGTGAAGAATCTCATCGACGTCAAATAAACACCGAGAGCCAGCTTGAATTTACAACCGACCGTCGCGTTATCCTGACTCACTCAATGTGCGCCCCCAACTATCTCTCCTCACCCTGCCTTCTTTCTTTTATTTTTACTTCTTGTCCCTCCTTCTGCCCTTCGATCGCTATATGCATACCGTTTCCTCATTTCCCTTTTCTCACAATAAAAAATTACGAGAAATCCTGCTCGTCAATCGCAGCCCTTCAATCTGGCATCACCAATTCCCTTTTTTGTTCCTGTTGGATAAATTACGACAGCGAATTGTAAAACGTGTTAAAAGTAGCGTTAAAAAAATCGGGAATATTTTGGGGCTTGAGAAATTCGGTGTAATAAAATATTAATTAATTAATATTAATTAATTTCTTTTGGCATACTGTATTCAATAATTTTGACAGTAAAGTGGACGTAAGATATTAGTGGACGTCAAGCGTCGAAAAAATTAGTCCACCATGGGAGATATTGTGATATCTATTTTCATATTTAATTAACAGATAATTAATTTCATATTTAATTAACAGTTAATTAATTTCATATTTAATTAATAGTTTATTAATTTCATATTTAATTAACAGGTAATTAATTTGATATTTAATAAACAGTTATTTACTCCCATATTTAATTAACACTTAAAAATGTTAAGTTTCCTCGGATTGGATTTCCCCCTTCTCGCACTTTTCGTTTTCAAAATGAACAGTACTTAAGCTTCGTTGAATATTCGATAAAAAGTGTTACTAGAATTCACAGGGCTCATAGTGCCCTCGCTCAGTTCAATCGTAACGAAGAATTTTCGCATTCACAGGACTCGCTTCACAGCCAAGTAGAAATGAAGTATGACATACAAGTGCGATGAAAATACCAGGCATTTTTCAACTGAATTTTCTTTGAAGGTATAATATTTAGGACAATCAAAAATCATCAAGCTCTACCTTGTGGAATTCTTCAGAGATTGGTGCTTCGTTCGGCTTGATAAAAGTGAACTATTTTTTTTAAACTCGCTTCGAAGGTTTGGCATGTTGTAATGAGCAATATTAGGTGCAGTTTCGAACCTTTGTCCTTCGCTCCTGTTGATTAAGGGATACTTTTAAATTATTTCTGAATGGATATTAAAAAAGCGATGAAATTCTTGAATATTTAAGGAATTATAGCTCTTGATAGAATAATAATTCTTAAATTATATCACGATTTCTTTCTTAAATAATTTAATAATTATGAATATATTAATTTAACGATCCTTCATGGAAAAAAACTTCTGGAAATGATAATGTTGAATTCACCTAAATTTCAGCAAATTCTGAAAATAAGTAAACTGCATTGTCGCGTTCGGCAGTCGATTTATAAAGTAGTGGAAGATTCATTTTATTTTAACGACGAATCAATCAGCAATCATTGACAAAATTAATATATATATATAGAGTTTCTGGGCAATTATTGATAATAATAAGATTATTCGAACATGTTATTAAATTTCGAAATTTCGACTTCTAATATTATTAAAAGAGGAAAATTAGCATTTTTAAGTATTAATTTAATATCGAATTAGCTATTCGTAAGGGTAAGCATTTGCGACATAATCTAGTTTCGTAAATCAACAATTCCGCGATTCTGGATTGCTATTTGTCCAGAGGTTCCTCCAGTAAAACCTAAAAGCTTTGTCTCATTCGTTTTTCTAAACGGAATATAAAGTATAACAGAGGGGTTGATTTTCGTGTAGACGAAGCTGAAGTTTAAGTGTCTACGACAGCTTCAAGGGATCTTCAAGGGTGCGTAAGAAGATGAAGGGAATTACGTGGTCTCGCGGAAAAGTTTCGTCACCGGAAATGTCTCACTCCTTTTTACTCCATTTTTTTTGTCTGAATATACACGGGGCTTTTCAAGTCAGAAGATTAACTCCTAACATACATTTATCAGCCTTTGACCCAATGAAAGAAAATCGACAGGTGTTTGAAACGTCGAATGAAAAATCAAAATTTCATTCGTCGATGATTCGTATCGCCATCAGCAATTGATGCCACCTTGGAATCTGTGAATCACAGTGAAGAAACTTAGACTTTTTCTTCTTTTCTGAATTTTTTTTTGCTACCATCCAAAACAATTTTTTTTGGTGACGAATTTTTCAAGTCAAAAATTTAAGAATTCAAAAATCTATTCCGAGGATTCAAGTATTTGAAAAAAAATAAATTCGCATCTTTATCAGACCAAGGCAAAAACAGGAAGGATCCTCTTTGCGTTTCCAATCAGATGAAGACTCTTAGATGAATGGGTCACAATCCATTTTTTATACCAAGGTGAACGTGTACGTAATTTTCGAAGAAAGCTCACTTGTGTACGAAAAAGCCCATAGCTACGATGTACACGAGTAAGGATGTCTCGCGAGTGGACCTGAACTCGTCTTCGTTCTTCCACCGTTGAGGACTTCATGAATATTCAAAAACTTGATGGAACCAACGTGCCAAAGTGAGTGCCGTTGCCGGGTTTCCTCACAGGCGAAACGGTTGATGGGCCAGAAGGACGAAGGATATATGGAAGGAGGGAGGAAGGGAGGGAGGGAGGGAGGGAGGACGAAGGATATAGAGGAGGAAGAAGCTTCTCTCGATGGGTGGGAACTGTCTTCCTTGGTTGAGAATAGAGTCAAAACGAAATTCTCTTGGTCGAGGAGAGTAGGGAAAACGAAATAACGAAGGGGGGACATCGGAAACGAAAACACACGTGCATACCGACTATTTTGTCGGTGTGACAAACTGGAAAAGTTACGAACTCTGGACGAACAAAAAGTTTAGAAACTCGTCGATTACGCAAATTCATTTCATTATTTCAATTAAAGACCCATATAAGGCCCAACAACGAACCCAAACAAATTTACAGTCGATAGTCGCACGTAAGAGTTTCAAAAATTGCGACGTAGTAAAACTTTCGAAAACAATAAATGTTTTCAATATTACTTAGTGAATCTTTATTCTAATTATATGTAGTGATTTATCAGCACTATACATGTTGTTATAAAAATTTCAGTTTAAAATTGAAGATTATATATATATATTTTTTTTTTGACGTTAAAACTGGTATGGCCTTATTAAGAAACAGTGGTCTGAATAAGGCCCAAAAGACGCTTTTTAAAAAAACAGCTTATAGTTAATAGTGAACATTGTTTTCTGAACCCAAATTATTATTAATACGTTGATTATTGAATAAATTATTAAATAAACATTTTTTTATTTCAACATTCATAGTTTTTTTTGTACTTAAAAATAAATAAGGTGTGCCTTACTTTTTCGTATGGAAAATACGAGAGTGTCAGGAATCAAGACGTGCAATACAATTTGTCAAGGAAAATGAAAAATCTTCGGTAGCGAAAATCAACGACGTATATAATAGAAAAAAATTCCAACTGCCATCTAAACTGGGAGATATTCCAGGCACGATTAAATGAGAAAATCGTTTCGATGAAGTATATACATCGACAGGTACCTACTTTCGACAAAGAAGTTAGGAAGAACCTAAGGTTCGTTTAAGACACCAAGAGAGGTTCTAGGTCAAGGGCAACGACCTGATGCGCGCCAGAGTTTAACCCCTATGCAGTTTACTCTCTTTTCCATCCCCTCGACAATCCGTCGGTCTGCTCCCATCGACTAGACGACGGCACTACCAACCCCATTGATCCTTTGGGTTGCTATGGAACCTCCCTACGGCTAACCATCCTTCCCAGATACAGACGAGGGTTTCAACGGTCTTACGTATAGGACCCAGGAGCCACCCAAAGATCGTGATATCGTTTCGATATAAAAAAAAAGAAAAGATGGAATTTCTCTCAAATTAGATTCCAGTAGCTGACAGTTTTTGTGCATAACGTTGGAGGAGGATCGTTCAATCGTCAATTTCACAAAATATCGTTCAAGATATCAAAAATTTAATTAAATACTGGGGTTATCAATCCGAAAGTATTTTCATGGGTCTTTGTTTCTAGGTAAAGAAAATTGCTTTCTTCGTGGATTATTTAATTTTCCGAGTTTCGACAATAAGTGTGTTTGTTTGGATTTGAGCCTCGTTTTGATTTGATAAATATTTTGGGTTTATTTCCTGCTACCTTAGTCTATATCCCTTGCATTAGAAAATCAAATGTCGGTTTATAGTTTGGTTATGCTAGTAAAATTGCTGAGTTCGAAGACAACGAATTTAATAAAGAAATTTATTTATTTAATTATATTTCTCCATTTTCTGCACCCTTGTTTATTTAATTATATTTCTATATAATTCCCATTAATTTAATTATATTTATTCACTTTCTGCACCCTCCAAACTGTTATCGTAGAAAATAAAGTTATACATTTTTTAACGGATTTTGAGAAACGGGAGTAAGATTTTGACAGTCCAAATTAACAACAAAAAAATAAACCGAGCTGCTACACTTTCGTTGCATTCCAACGTGGCAAATTTCAGTGTTATTTATTTTTTGCAACGTCTTTAAAGATTCCATGTTTTTTCGAGCTGGAAATGGATGGGAGACATTTTTTGGAAAATGAAAAGAAAATGGACACTGCAGGTGAGCTCCCCGACACATTTGTTCTCCGCTGAGATATTTCGTTGCATGTATATACGAATACAGTCTGCCACGTTCCATGGGATATCTCTCGTCACGACTCGCCTTGGTGATGAGGAGCCCGCCTTATTTCACGCTCGTTATTAATTTATTTTAATTATACCGCCGGCGAAACGGCTAATGGGAGGGGGGACGAGAAACAGGCGCGAGTCGGCGTTCACCGGTAATCATCAATTATTGCGTATTACGCGGTGGAGGCTCGCGAGAAGAGCGCCCATTGGGTCGACCAATGCGGACCAACTTTGCTACGTTGAGCCTTGCCATTATCATTATTATTACTGTTTAACTTTTTTTTCAAGCGTTTCGTCGTCTTTTCGTCGGCTTGTTTTTGTACCCGCGATCTTTAACGACTGCTCGAGCGCCCTCAATTCTTCAATATTTCGAACGATACAAAAAATTAGAAAAAAGAGCTTGGGTTTTCCAAATCATATTCTTGGTGATGAATTCGAACGAAAATTCGTTCCAAACAAACAAATAATCAATTAATAAATTCTTAGTATTAATAGAATGACCAGGCTTAGCACGTACTGTGTTTTCTTTAAAAATAGGAGCTACCATAAAATTATTCTATCCGGACAAAGAATCGAATATCTCGGGGACTAAAATTCCTACACCAATTTGCGAAACGGAATTTCGAAGCGGATAAAATCAGCTTCATTTTGTTTGTTTAATAATATTTTCGCAATTTTTTATTGTGCCTGGTACTTCATTTTGAAAATACCAGTTTTCCATGATTTTTGTTTGGGTTTGTTTGAGTTGATTTTTTGACTTGCAAAATTGCATTGTAAATTTTAGAAAATACCAGTATCATCATTCAGTAATTAGTTCTTTGAAAAGAACAAAGTCAGCTTCAGTTTCGATAAAAAATTATGAATATTTATTTCATGATCGTAAAAAAATATACGCGTCACTGTAAAAGTCTGAATCCTGTCAAAGAAAAACAAGAAACTGAAACAAAAACAGCAATTTCGTTGCACTTTAACGATGCTAATTTGTCATAATTAATCAAAGTGGGAAATTCATCAAAATCTCAACAAAGTTTCCAGCCCCGGTAAATACTGAACGAATAAATCATTCTCTCATCTGTCAAGGAAATAAAATCTTCTAAACGAATACATCGAACGAACGTTTCTGGACGATAAGTAACAAGAGCATCATTTTTCCCAATTTGTTATCTTCAACAAGCTCGAAAGTTGGATAAACGAGCCGAAACTCGAGACAAGAGGTGCTTTTTCAGCGTTAACGTGACAATTTAAAGGCCGGTAATGCAACGTAAGTCAGCGTCTTGGAGAAATCACCAGGGCCAGGGCATAGTGCTCAACAACGACAAGGGGGCAACGATCACTAATGATTCTCAGAAGTTCCTCTGGCATTGCAAATATAGTACACAAAGTGAAACGATGTGTATTTTCTATATACAGGGTGTCCCAGCCGAGAGTGTCATCCTTGAAATGGGAGGTAGGGGGTGAAATTCTAAGACGATTGATATAAGCATGTATGGGTCCCAGATCAAGCCCTGAATTGTTATTAATT
>JAPYZJ010001055.1:0-40584 GCA_030522765.1 Ophioninae sp. B BG-2022a | reverse complement strand
ATACTTTGTCTTTGGCAGTGATAGAAAAACAAGAGTTTGAGGTGATTTTTGATTTCCTTTAGTATAGAAAGCAGGTATTGATGAGAAAAATGACTAGAAGGTTTTTCAAAATGAAAATTATATATCTATACTGGTTCATACTAATTATTTAGTTAATGTTAATTATTTTGAGTAAAACATAATATCTTGTAATAAATTTCCCTTACCATGATCTCGCTTCCTTTTTTATATTTTTTTATACAAAATTTTGCTAGAAACAACCAGGTTTAACAAGATCAGCAAATACATTAATTATAACTATTTATCAATAAAGCATTTTCTAGAAAGATTTAATTATAAAAGAAAGTAGGAAATAAAATGTCTTATCTTATTTAAAAATGACACGAATCCATTCATTTTTGGCGAATTTTCATCATCTTTGTTCATTTCACAGCTTTCTCCCAAATTTTCACTTCCTTCTTCAGTTTCATCTTCGCATTTGCCCCTTAACTTTTTATTATCAGATTCACAATTCGTTTGCTCGCTTAGTTCCTCTGAAGACTCGTTCTGAGCATCTTCATTCAATTCAGATTTCAAATCTACAGTATCATACTGGTCACATAAATAAGCTGTTTTACCAAATACTTTTTCATCTTTCTCCGAGTCAGACTTTTCAAAGCCAGTCTCTGCATCAAAATACTCATCACTTTCTTCATTGTCATCCTGGTGGCTTACAGCATCAAAATACTCATCGCTTTCTTCATGATACTGGCCAATCTTTCTAGACCCATCTTCACTTGTATCCTCATCCATCCCAGAAATTAATGTATTGGTGGCATCAGTTAATTTATTAAGTAATTCTCTGTTTCCATTGAGAATTTCTTCCAATTCTTTGATCTCCTTTTCCATCGTACCAACAGACAAATCAATTTTATCTAAACATTCATCATCTGCTTCGTCTACAGAAGTGAAGCTATCAGAGGCCTCATCAATAATGTCATGGGTTAAATGCCAAAAAGAATAATTTGGTTTAAGCAGTTTTGGAGATAGCTTAGGATTGCCACAAGAAGTTTCGCACATAGCTTCAGAATCAGCTTTCAAATCGGGCAAAGTCTCAGAATCCCCGCATTGAGCTCTAAAAATAGTTAACAATATAAGGAGTTTCTTCATATATAATATTACAGGGCCAACCAGAAAATTTTTAATTTATATTATTTTTCAATTAAAATTTAATTAATTTTTTACAAAATTAGAGTTGGCTCGTCAATACAATTTGATTGCTATTTTTGTCCTCTGTGTTGTATAAAGCACAAAATTCTTCGCAAGAATAAGTTGACATTTTGACTATTTAGTTTGATCATGCAATTCAACGAAAAATTTTAAAATACTTTTTATAATATTTTTGAAAGTCAAGATGTTTGTCAACATGCATGTATTAATAGCAAAGGATTGACAATAATTTTTCTACAACTAAGTCATTTTTAAACTTCAATCTCTCATAAAATTTTTAGAAATAAAATAAGCTTAGTTGACATTTTATTTTTGTCTTTTTTTTGTCAATTTTCAAGTAAAGAGGAAACTCAGAAATTCTCAAATAAGAGAATCGCATGTCATGCAAAAAGTCTTTGTTTAGTTTTAACAAATTTTTGTTTGAAAATCAGTTTTATTAGAAATTACTTTCTGATGGCTATCAATTCGATTATTAATCTTGTCATTGGTGGATTACTAATAAATCGTTTGCTGGATTGTTATTCTATTAGAGAGATCAGCTTGTAATGCCAGCGCCTCTTTAGTTTGAAAAGAAAAAAAATTAGAAACTTATTCAAATAAAAAATTCAGTATGGCTGACAATTATACAAATAACAAGTGCCAGCATTAGTACAGAATCAGAGTTCTTAGGATGCAACGAGTCTGATCTAAAACAACACATTTCTACAATTGATTATAAAAAATTTTGTCACAATTTGCTCATCATTACAGAAGCAAAATGGTAGATTAAAAAGATAAGAAAACAGCATACTTTATTCAACTTATTGTTTTGCAGTAACAGACTTAACTGTTATATTTCAAAATCAATTCTAATCTATATTCTTAAATTATTTTTTCTCAACCGATCATTGATTTCAAATGACAAAGCTTCTATTTTTTTAACATCAATTAAACAGTAGTCTCTATCACCTGTTATAGCCAAAAGGCCCTCTTTTTCCTGTAAATGCTCTATTTTGTCATACTTACTGGCATATTCTATGGTTTTCAAAGGTTCAGCAGACTTTTTATTGAAGTGTTTGGTTTTCTTGTACAATTTCTGTTCTAAAATAATGCTTGCGTCCTTAGAGCTTATATTGTCTGCTTTTGCGGTAGCTGCGTGAAAAAGCACATTAAAACCAGAATTTTTTAGATCAAAATATATTCTGGTCTTCAAATCAAGCCTTTCAATGTCCAAGGTCTTTTGGCTACAGTAAAAAATATAAAAAACTTCCTCAAAGCTAAGCAAAAGACCATCTTTTGTTTTAATCCCAAAATGTCTGTATTCGTTCAATGACTGGTTCTTAGGCTTGTAAAACTGCTCTAGTTTGACAAAATTGTCATTTATAAATTTGGCAAGGCAGGCTTCTGTTGCCATGCTATCTTCCTCGTTGGCTTTGGCTCTTTTCGTTCCTGTTCTTTTGCAAATGGATGAATTTTTAATTCTCTGTTCTTCATTTCTCATACTTGGGCTTTGAAAGCATGGTTGTTATGTTGTAAAGTATTTATTGGACTGTTGGCTTTCAGAATAATTATACTAACGATAACCCAAGCTTGCTCAAAAATGTATCATTTTGCAAATCAAAGTTAGTTTCTATGAGTTTATCTGTTAAAACTTGAAAAATACAAGGTTAAGTAAAGTTTTAATTTTTCCACAGTCTTATTTCTTTTTCCTATAAGGAGAGTCACACCTGCTTATAAACACTGTTCTGTTGATAATCCTGTTCTCTATCTCCTTAACCAACTCAGTCTTAAGGTCACAATCTTGATGTATTAATTTCCCAAACTCATTTTCATAAGAGTTAATCTCTTCAAGAAGAGCATCCTCCATTTTCAATAAGCTAGGATATGCGCTATTTCTAAATTTTTCTTCGATGTTAAGCTGAAAAGACGACTTAAATAAGCGCCTTGGGTCAGAAGCTGATTTCTCAAATTCTGTCATTTCTTCCAGTAGCTTCTTCCTCTTTTTTATATTTTCTAATATTGAGATAAACTTAGCCTTTTTAGGTATCAATGAATCAATAATCTCGCGAATTTTGTTCAAAGACTCCTCATTCCTTTCATATTCCACATTCTTCAATCCAAATATCTCATTAATTTCATACAATTCTGCCTTGGTTCTCTCGAATATCTCCTCAAACAGCCGTGTCTGCTCTTCTTTTAGAAACTTGCAATATCTGCTCATCTCGGTCAAATTAGCATCATCAAAGCTTTTCAAAAATTCCTTGTTAGAAAAATTCAAATAATTTTCTCTTCGTCTTATTTCGTTGAATAGATTATTGAATAGCTCATTTTTTGCAGAGTATTCCTGTTTCAATTCTTTTAGTTTCGACATCAAGTCAGAAATAGTTTCTTGAAATGAAAAGTCAGATTCCTTGTTCAAGATTTTGCAAAGGTTTTCAATCTCATCATAGAAATATTGCCTCTTTAGCTCCATTTTAGAAAGCTCGTCTTTTAAAGCCTTCAGGACAATCTCTGTTGACTCAAAATACCTCTTTGAAATTTTTTCTTCTGCCAAAAGATAAGGGGCTTCCAGATGAAAATTCTTAGCCTCACTAGAATCAGTGACACTTTCTATTTTAGACATTTCTACATCAAATACCCGATTGTTATCAAACCCAAGCATACTTTTCAGATTCTCTATTTCATCTTTCATTTTTTTAATGTCATTTTTTATCTCTTCTCTTTTTAAGCATATCTTTTCATATTCATTTTCATAAAGTGTCTTCTTTAAACACAAGCTTCTTATTGAGTCATTAATTACTGATGGAATTTCTATTTCTAAATCACTGCAGTACTCTTCTATCTTGCTTTTTAGCTCAACTATTTCTTTTTCAACAACCTCCTTCTTTCTATTGGCCTTCTCTACTAGATCATCAATATGGCTTAACAAGCTATCACTATATTCATTATGCACATCAAAAGGATGCTCGCTAATTCTGTCTCCTGATGTTATGTCTCTCAATGCATCGTATAAGTTTTCCAATTTTCTTTTTATCTCATCAATTGCATAACATTTCATAAGGGATAGTTTGTAAAAATTTGTAAGCTTCTGACTAAATTTGTTTAGAAGCAACCACAAACTAAAGCAATGAGTTTTTGTGCTTTCTTGGACTTTTCAAACGTGTTTACTGCAAATTATTGTCTTGTTGAACAAATCTAAGAATTTTTTTATATTTTCTTGCTGAATAACTTTTATTACAAATACTCTTATTCATAAACAGCGATAATTTAAAAATGAATTGCAATGTAAGAATGATTTATCAGTTTTTTGCTTGAGAACTAAGGTTAAATGTGTTTAGTAATAAAATACTCTTCTAATAAGCATTCAGGACCCAAAATTAGCATCTGTCAAATCCCTTGTAAATTTCCTTAAGATCAGTCATCAGAGAGCAGCAGTCAACCAATTCCCTGGTTCCACAAATCTCAACTTTGATTTTGTTGAATAGTTTGTAGTCAACAGCTAGGCCGATGGTGTAAATTCTAGCTATACTCTCAGAAATTGTCCTCAAAGTTTCTTTCTCTGTTGTCTTCACAACTGAAAAATCAGAAAAATCTTCAACAGATATTCCAAATATCACAGGAACTCCAATAATAAAGCCATCTTCAATGTGAACACTAAAATACTCTTTGAGCAGGGCATAAAGGTTGCTATCTAAGGATGTTTTCTGCGGAATAGCTATTTCCTTGCATTCAAAATTACCAAAGTTATTTAAAATCTTTTGATAAAAAGCTTGATATAAAAAATTGGACTTTTCTATTTTTATAAGATTAATCTGGTGCTGGACAAAAATAAATTGTTTTGGAGAGACTCTAGCGCCTGTGTTTTCTTGCTGTCCCATAGATTCTGCAACAGATAAATCTACATTTAAGATACCAACAAAAATCATATTTCTGAAAAACTTGGAATCAAACTCAACAATTTCATATTTCAATTCCTTTATAGACCTCAAAGGTGTATGCTTAGAAAGCTCAATGTCATTCTTGGTCATCTCATTTAGTGATCTGATAAACGGAGACGTATATACTTTAAAAGGGCTATTGCCTAAATTAAAGCTGCTTGAGAAGGCTTCTCTGCTAGTAGATTTACATTCATCTGTCGCAAAACTATTGTTACAAGTTCTACCTCTGTTTATTGCCGTTACCTCGGATGCATCACTGTGATTCAGATTGTCACTATTTTTTGCTGCTGACTTTGTTAAAAAGCTGCTTAAATCGGACATTTTGCTACTTTTTTTGGCATGCAAACTGCCAAAAAGATCATCTTTGTCCTCAATATCATTAAATGGCAATTCTATGTCTTCATTCATAAAACTACTGCTACAGACATTATTAAAAACCATGCTGCTGTTTATTATGCTTTCATTACCACTTATAGTTTCATCCTTAGGCAACTCCTTATCACATAGAGCATTTGTCCCGGCCTGAAATTGTGAACTTTTGTTCTTCAAAAAATTATCAATCTCCCGAACAACAGAATCAATCGCATCCTCGTCCCCAATTAGAACTTCAGACTTGCTGGGATGAATGTTCACGTCTACAAAGTCTATAAACAGCTCAATAAACACGAATGGGAAGATGGTCTTCCTGATTTCTCGATATTTTTGCAAAATTTTGTGCTTTAAGGAATTATTCTTTACCAGCCTGTGATTTATAAAAAGAAGAAACTTGTAGTGTTTTAAGGAAACTGTGTCGTCTGTTAAGAAAACCAGATGTTTTTCAGATTTCAAAATCCTAATACAATTTTTGTTATAATTTTTCAGATCAAAAAAACTTCTCAGGATGTAATTAATCCTGTTTTTGACGATATCATCCAATTTCCCGAAACTGACAGAATCTTCATTCTCGTAAAAACCAGGACTTTTTGCATCATTTTCAACAGCGCTGTTGTCACAACAATCTTGGCTTTTCTCTTTCACAGCACTTCCAACACCAGGCGATATAAGGTCTTGCAGAGAAACTATTACCTTGGCAGAATCAGACGGTTCCAGCATTGTCTTTCCATCGATCATTCCCTCGATCCCAGGGAAGATGCATCCATAGCATTTTAAAAGCTCCAAGCAACTGCTTAGCTCGTTCTTGTTCTTGTAAAACTTTTCATTTCTAATTTCATTGTTGTAAAAAATATCATTAGCCTCGATCAAGGTCCCATGGCCCTCAAATGCAACCTCTTTAATCTCAAAGAGCTCTTCACCGCTATAAATAGCCATGTGGCCATGTTCGAAAGTTGTTTCGTTTTTCAATGAGCTATCCTTTATTCCACTGGCTTCAAAGGCATTCTTATGTTTTGAAGTTACTTTCAAATGGCTGCATAAGCTTATGGAATGTAAAGCTTCGCCCCTAAAGCCAAAGCTTCCCAATGCATTTATCGATCCACACCTCTTAAGATCTTCCATGTTAGATATTTTGGAAGTATAATGATTCAAGCACAGATACTTCAAATCATCTTTGCATATTCCCAGACCATTATCTCTTATAAAGATGCTCTTCAGTGTAGAGCCAATATTTACAGTCAGTCGAGTGGCACCAGCATCCAAAGAGTTTTCTATCAGCTCTTTTATAATGTTGTATGGCGAGGTTACTACCTCTCCTGCTGCTATTCTAGAAATGATTGAGTCTGGTAATTTTTTAATGGTCATGGGACGACTATTTTGTAATTCTTATATCATTTATTCTTTATTAGAATCTGAGATTCTTTGGAAGAAAACTTTAATTCCAACATCTTTATATTGCAATAAGCACCTTTAAATTAATCTTGTTGTTGCTACACTTACAAATTTAGAATTTTCAGGACAAAATTTTGCTTTTTAAAATAAATCTTCAGATCTAATATTAAAGTGGAATGCTATCATTCTCATACATTAAAACAGAAGATGTTGCAAGATTAAACGTTGTAATGGACTTTATTGCTAAATTTGATTCTAAGTACGTATTTATCTAAACAGCAAAGCTCTCTTTTGAACTGAAATTTCAAAGAATGTTCTAGCTCATGTAAATATTTTTCTATTCCCAAACTTTGCAGCAAAATTATTCATGCAGAAGTGTCATACTCAATAAAACTATTTATCTTCAAAGTATTTTTATTATTAGAGTTATCAATGGCATAGTGAAAAGCTATTGATAATTACAAAATGAATCTTTTTTATAAAATTTTGTTCTATTCTGCTAAGCTTTCGCTAAGTTTTGACGAAGACAAAGGCTAGCTTTCTAGCAGAACCGTGTATTTAAAGCTGTGAACACTAGGATTGTTAAAGCCAAACAAGAGTTGGATATTTTACTTTTTTGGTAGGATCACATAAAAAGATAATTTTTGATGAAAAATATCAAATTTTTTCAAAAAAAAATATTTAAACAAAAAATTTAACCTCCTGAAATGAAGAGTTTTGACAGCTTAATATCTTTCCTACTGCTTTCTTTTGTCTTTGCATCAACACAGTATGCTCAAGAAGGCACAACTCAGGCCAGAATAAATTCTTTTGAAAGCCCGGGGCATCCCACTCAAGTTGAAGAAAGCACAGGCATAGTGTCGAGAGTTTTTTATGGAGTAACTGGGACCGTTATGAGTGTTTTCTATTGGTTTTTGTCTTTT
The DNA here is from genome assembly GCA_030522765.1 of Ophioninae sp. B BG-2022a. Lineage (NCBI taxonomy): Eukaryota > Metazoa > Arthropoda > Insecta > Hymenoptera > Ichneumonidae > Ophioninae sp. B BG-2022a. The sequence continues at coordinate 32,771 of JAPYZJ010001055.1, read as the reverse complement.
TTTCGGTCCAGCTCACCTCAAGTTGAGCCGAAGCAATAAATGAATATTTAGTGAAAAGCTTATTTTATGTTTTTTATTAGAATCAGGTCTTCTTTAATGGTTGAATATTACCCTAGTCTTTTCATTGAAAGGTAAAAAATTGCTTTTCTTACCAAAGCAAAATGAATAAACTTCCTACCTTTTTTAAGTTATAATAAAATCAAATTTATCGACAAGTATGAGTATTTTAGTTTGTAAATATAACTTTACGTTTTCCAACCTTGAGCTAGCTTTTTAAAATTTTGTATGAAAATTTTTAGGTTTATTGCCTAGCAAGCAAGCTTTTTACAGAAAAAATCAATGTTTTGCTCTTTTTTAGAGCAATTATTAAAATAAAAGAGTAATTAGGACCATCAAGATCAACTCGTGCGGAATTATTTATTCTTGACAAAACTCGAGACCTTTTCAACCTTTTTTCTTATTTTTTCAGAAATTTTAGAGGACGGTCTTCTCAGCTCAATCAATCTCAGCAAGGTAAAGCAGGCCACAAGACCTGCGTTGAGAGCCACAAAAACTGGTAGAAGAGTAAGCAAATTGAAGCTGCTCATAAAGCTATATGCCCTATACCCAGTGATAAAATAGTTTACATTGCTGACAACAACATATGAACAGCCAAATAAAATCAAGTGCGTAATGTTTTCATATGAAACATCGATGGGATTCCTTGTCCAAATAATGCATAGCACGACAAACGGAATGAGATGGTAGATTAGTTCTTTAGATAGACAGAACTTTATTTCCCTTCCCAGGAAAAGCTTTGGCATCCAAAAGTGGCAGTCATAGGCAAATAAAGCCCAATAGCCTAGTGTTACAGTCGATGAGCATGTTAAACTGAGAGTAAATAAGCGTCTGCAAAGGTTGTCGAATTGCTGGATTTTTTTGTGGAAGAAAAAGTCCACACCTTTCCTCAAAATGTCAAAAACCAAAAATACGCAAACCAGGCATAAGGTCCATATTGTAAAAAGAGAAGATCTCCTAATGGTTTTGAAGTAAAACAGCAGGTCTTGGCTGAATGATCTGTCTAAAAAAGAATAGAAAATAGTAGCCAGCAGGATAAGTTCCAGAATCAAGTCTCGCATTGAGGCATATAAAATTATGAAAAAAAAAGAATTTTTACAGACCTTTTATTTTAAACAATACGTAATTGAATAAAAATATCTTGAAGTAGAAAATATTTGAGAAATCAAATTTTAAAAAAAGTGTTTTTAGTTTTGTTTTAAACTCATGTGTGCAACAATAAAAATAGATTTTCAGCCTCTGTTCTTTCAACAGCAGCAGATATTTTGAATTCAAGGTTTTTCAAAATAATCTTTATTTGAAAAACTAGACTTTTTAATATTATAAATATCAGCCTGTCTTCAAATAGCAAATTAATGTTTATAATGTAGAAATTTTTGTTCAAAACAATATCACATAAAGACTTGAAAAAGGATTTATAATAAAAAGATGAATTTATATAGATTGGCTAAAAAATATTTCCTGTTATCTATTTTACCAATTTAGATAAATACTGATCCCAAGAATAAGCAATAGAATAATCAAAACAAGAATATTACATTTTCTACGGCAATATGCTTTGATTCTAGATAGCAAAGACGTATCTGTGTCCATACAGTTATCAAAAGCAGAAAGTCGATCGTTAAACCGACACAAAGGTGAAGTTGAGACATCAGATGGCAATTGGCATGGGGCTTTGATGGGTGCTTCAAGTGCAAGATTAGCAAGTTGGATGTTGTATTCTGTTCTTTGCAAAAGATCCTCAAAGAATTTGTCAGATTGTTTTGGGTCTGTACTGTCCATTTTAATAAGGGGAAAGATTGGAAAAAAAGTCAAATAAAAAGGGGAATTTTTTAGCAAGTCAAATATTAAATCAAAAGGGGGTTGATTTCGAGATTTTTTATCACAATACTTTAGGATCAAAATTCAGCAATTGCCATTTGTACAGAGTATTTTAAATCCTCCTACAATATCTTCAATGATAAGATTTATTATCGTATGTCAGATTTTTAAAATTTTGCAATATAAAATGATAACACTATCAATAGTATTAAATTGTAACGCTATCATAAAATAATAGTGTCAAATTGCTCAACATTAAATAAATGAGGAAGCTTTTCAAAAGATCTAGTTGATTATAACTTATAAAATAGCCAAATGAAATTTTATTGATCAAATATTGATTATTTTATTTATTAGCAATAAAATCAACAAAGTTACAAATATTATTTTCAAAACATCTCTGTCGTTGTTTCAGCAGAATCTCTGTTGTTCTATTAAATTCCCTGACTGTGTTTGGCAATCTGTCTTTTACCCCTCATGGCTGAATCGTCTCTAACAGAATTGCAAAAGAAAAGAAAAACTAGATTTCCCATTTCCAGGGTAAAAAAGCTTGTGCAACAGAATGAAGATATCGGAAAGACGAGTGTTACAGTGCCTGTAGTACTCAGCAAGGCTATAGAGCTGTTTTTTGCTCAATTCATAAGCAAAATGATAGAGAAAGCGAAGACTAGGAAGTCCAATAAAATCCAAATACTTGACTTTAAGGGGGTGATAGAAGAGAATCTTGAGCACTATTTTTTTCTAAAGGATATGCTAAAAGAGGAAGAGCTGGAATAAAATTATACTTTGAGATTGCGGTCGTTGTTCTTTTGTTTATTTTCAAAAAAACCTTATAATTTTACAAAAGTCTTATAAAGAGAAGTAGTCATCAAAAACACTGTCTTCTGTAAAGTATTAAATGATTTAAATTGTTGAGTTTCTCAAGCATTACTGCAGACACGATAATGAAAGATAAAATTTTAAAGATTTTTTAGAACAAAATGCAAAGTTTAGTCAATTTATTCACTGGACGCAGTGCTTTGGTGCGAATCCAAATCTTTCTCCTTTTTGTCACTTCCTTCTTCTGAATTAGATGATTTAGAATCATCTCTGTCAAACTCAACTGTATATTTAAATATGGAATTCATAAGTTTTATGTATTCAGAAATATCTTCTATTTGGTCTGTCAGCTCTCCATACCAAATGACTTTATCATCTTTAATGCATCCAGCTATCTTGGTTTTCCCAATTATTTCAATAAAATCATATATTCCAGATGGGAATCTTTCTACAATCCTCATCAAAAAGTCGTTAGAATTCTCCTTTAGAGGATATCTCTCAAACTCATATCCTTCTCCTGACATCTTTCCCAGTGTTATAACACTTCTGATTCTATTTTCTTTGATATGCTTGTCAAATATCTTGTCGTCCACAGGATTGCCTACTTCAATCATGAATGTTTCAGATGACTTGTTCTTCTCCTTCATTTTGCTAGATTTGTCTGTCCTGTCATTGCTTTCTTCTGTTTCCTTGCTTCTTGGGTCTTCTTTGCCTGCTAAATCTTCTTTGCCTGCTGGGCCTTTTGTGCTTGAATCAATGCATAAGCTGTTCATGCCTTCTTCCAAAGATAAGTCATCTCTGCCATGAGTGTCGTCTAGTGTATCCATCATTTTCTTACTATCAACTGTAGGGCTTTCATCATCAGCCTCAAGCTTCCTGACTCCAAGATATTCCAAATCGAAATTTTCAAGATAGTTGTTGACTATATCGTCATCTACATCGAAACACTTATTGGGATCAGCAAATACTTCAAGATAAGCACTGGCATTAGTCATGTATATTTTTATCTTGTTTTCTTTCTGCCTTGTGATCAAAAAATACACAGGAATGGCGAGAATCACAAAATCCAGGCCTTCACTGGCCCTGAAATTATCTATAAAATTAGACAGCTTCATCATCTTATCTTCTGCCTCCTGTGCTATCCCATCTATTGTTATTTGTCCATATCTGTCTCGTCTCAAAACTTGGATTTGGTTTTCTTCAAAAATACAAACTGCCATCTTCACATAAGGATAAAATACACAGTTATATGCTAGCATTAGCTCTGTCCTCAGCTCATTATCTTTGATATTCTTGTGGTAGTAAAATAGCTTGAATGGTGCAGATTGTTTGGTGAACATGCAAAGGACTAAAAATTTGAAATTATTCAATATTTCTCTAATTCAGAATATTTTTAAGACATGAGACATTTGAAAAGGAATTTGAACTTATTTTTCGATAAGAAAATTGTCTATGTGCAGCAATGAAAATTTTTAGCGCAAAGTTAGGTTGTCTTGGTTGAAATCAAATATTAGTCAAAACCAGTAATGATCAAATTTTAAGCTTTGTAGATAATTTAAACGTCAATTGCCAAGTATCACTTATAAAAAAGATCAAAATTTGACTGAAAACATTCTGTGGAGTGGTTTATTTAAACTCACAAAACTGAGCACATTTCAAGAATTTTCCGAAATCAAGCCCATTTTGGTCATAAAAAACAGCACAAACTCCTGTGTGATGCCTACAGCAAAGCCAACATCGTCCTCAACACCTTTTATATACATGCTCTCAGAATCTTCATGGTTTTCCTGAAGGTGTAAATGTAGCCATTCCAAGGCCAAACATAAAATTCGTGGAGTAGAATTTATACTTTCTGTCAGTTTGCAAATGACATACTTGGGATTGAACAAATTGTAGAAGGCTCTTGTTGCATTGCCATGCCATCCGTTGAATTTATCCTGTCCCTGGGTTCCAAAGGCACTGTCAAACTGAAAATTAAACCCTATCTCATCACGAAGTTCATACATCCAATAGTTGTATAAATGAGCATTTTGGGTAGCTTCTCGGTGGCTGACACTATAAAACAGAACCATTTCTTTTTCTATGGCTATCCTCTGGCAAACATATGCTTCTAGGCTCTGATCAGGATCTGCAGCATCGTGCAAGTAGTAATAAAGAGATCTTATATCAGCAACCAGTCTATCTTCACAGTAATTTAATGCCTCTAGAATAACTGAAAGTGCCAATAACGTCTTGTCGTTGCTACATTTTCCTGCGATAGTCTTAATTACTGATCCTAGCATGTCTTTCACAAGATCAGCATGGCTGTTTGATATTCTGTATTTGGAATAGCTATCGTCAGGAGAGTAAACGTGATGGATGAAGTTTTTAATAGAAACAAAATTTTCGTCAGAAAGACATGTTCCTACTTTGGACTTTTCAATAGACTCTTCAATCAAAAATATAAGTTCACTGGCACTTTCTGATACTTTTGAAACTTCTCTGTTTTTTATTTTCCTGATTTTTTCAAAGACCCAGCAAAGTTTGTGCGATTGTAGATCCTGGTATACTTTGTCTTTAGAAATTTCTTCAGATTCTCTCAAAAACACTACTGGATCAAGAAAAACACGATCCATAAAAATCTGAGCAAGCTCATATCTGCCAATATTTCCCTCTACACTGGCATCGACAATTGGATTTGTTCTTAAGTCAAGATAATCCAGTCCAAGCGATAGAGAATTGAAATCTCTAGGAAGGAAGGGAATCTTGTTGGCTGAAAGATCCAACTTCCTCAGTTTTTGCAAAGCATTGAGTCCAGCAGAAATGAAAGCCAGGCGATTGTTTTTCCCAATTATCTCTTCAATATTGCTCAGTTCAAGCGCACATTTAGGAAAGTTTAAAACTTTATTGTTGCTGAAATCTAAAATTTTTAAAAGTTTAAGACTCGCAATTCCGTCAGGGATTTTGATTATTTGGTTGTAGTCTGTGTGCAGAATCTCCAATTTGCCTAGGTTTCTTATTTCTTCTGGCAGAGAAGTAAGAGAATTGAAGGAAAGACGCAAGTCCACCAGGTTTTCTAGATTGCCGATTGTGGAAGGCAGATCGCTCAGACAATTGCTGGTCAAATTTAGGTGTCTCAAATTTTTCAGGTTTCCAATTTCTCTTGGCAGCTCCAGAATTCTGTTCCCAGAAAGATCCAGGCATTCTAGCCTTGTTAAATCTCCTATGGTCCTTGAAAGGGCTGAAAGCCTGTTGTTGTAGAGGTCCAGGCACGTCAGACTCTTCAGTTTCTCGATTCCATTTTGTAGTGCCTCTATTCTATTGTCATTGAGATGCAAGATTTCAAGATTTTGGCAATGCTCAACAAAACCAGGTAATTTTAAGAGTCTGTTTCCGTTGAGTGAAAGGCTTTTGATGTTTCTACAAAACACAGGCTTTTTATCAGATATTTTAGCCTTGTCCATCTGTTCGCATAAAGTTGCCACACTGATTTCTTTGCACTGTTTGAAGCTCTTAGCATCGTGTGTAGGGCCTAATCCCGGATTGTTTGAAAGATTTAGACTCTCAAGGCTGATCATGTGATCTAATGCATGAAACGGATATTCTTCTAAATTCATAGATGAAAGATCAATGAATTTTAGTCTCTTGATTATGGAAATGCAATAATCCTTATTCACAAGAAACTTGCTTGGATTTGAAAAGATATGAGTATATTTACTATTTTTCTCTGGATTTGCTTTTTTCGTGTTATAGCTAGTAATAACACATTTAAAATCTCTCATAATTTGCTTTTCTCGTTCTTTCTGGGCATTAAGTTCAGCCTCCTTCTCGGTGGCTAGCCTTTTTGCTTCTTCTTTCCTTTTGGATTTCAGCACAGAATTCCAGCATTCTAGAAATTTCATTTCCAATCTGGTCTTTTTGTCCAAGTTCATAGGATTTCCCCCTTTATTTGACATTAATAAAAATATCTTTTCCAGTTTAATACAAAAATATAAAATGGACGAATCAGAAATAATATTTTTGATTTGTTTTACGATATGGCTTGTTGGCAAGATGCGAGGATCAGCAGACATCATTGCAGATTTAATCTCCTAGTATAAGCTTATGCAATCAATTTTATTGCATGAGAAGAAACAATTTTATGCAGAAACATTACATAATCACACATTTCTAATCTGAGATACTTCCAATATCAAAAATATATGAAATAAAGCAAGTTTATCACCAATTTATCTTATGCAGAGTATTTTTTCTGTTTTAGTCTTGAGCAACATAAAGCTGATAAAAGGATTTGATGTAAAATAATTTATTGTTGGCATTTAAAATAAAAATTCAGCATAAAACATGGCACAAAAACAGCTATAATTTAATCATCCTCTCACGATATTCTCGCCTCGGAACACAAACCCTTCGCTTGTGAATTTTTCACTTTTAAAGAATTTCTCTGGAACAGTTATTCCGTTATTTTTGCATCTTGTCAGGAATTCCTTCTTCACAACACTGTGGTTCCCAACAACCTCCATCTTTTCGTTGAACATAGACTTTAGAATGTAGACAATAAGATCCTCCTCGTTCTCATCCAAATATTTGCTGAACTTCTTCCGCAACTGCTTGCTGATTGAGTATTTCTGGGCATTAAGAAAAGAATCGAGAATTAGGCTGATTGCACTATCAAAATCTGATTTAGACACGACAGGAGAAAGCCTAAGCTTAGCGAATGCTTCGCTTACCCGAATAATGGATTCAATATGCCTAACGGTTATCGGAATACCTGAGTTGAGACTCTCCTTTCTGAGGTCTGAGTACAGATGGCTGATCTTGGTATTATCAAAAGACAGTATAGAAGGCTCTACAGTGTTTCTAGCATAGAGGATGTATTTCTTCAGAAGATCCTGGGATATGCTTCTCCTCGCGTGCCTGTTTTCAGCAGCACCTGGCATGCTGTGGGAGTTGAGAATAAACTCTGCCATTTTAGTGTCCTCTGAGACATCAATGACGTCCTTCACCACACAGAGAAGATCAAATCTGGAAATAATAGGATCACTCAAGTTGATGTTCTGTGCAAATGACAGTGCAGGATTGTATCTGCCTCTTACAGGATTGGCTGCAGCAATAACAGCACATCTTGCATGAAGTGTGGCAACAATCCCTGCCTTGCTGATGCTGATGGATTGCTGTTCCATGGCTTCATGGATACTGGTACGATCTACATCATTCATTTTGTCAAATTCATCAATCAGGCATACGCCTCTGTCAGCCAATACCAAAGCACCACCCTCAAGCGTCCACTCTCGAGTAACTGAGTCTTTCTGGACACTTGCTGTCAGGCCTACGGCCGATGATCCCTGGCCAGTTGCCATAACTGCTCTGTGACTGGTCTTCTCGACGTATCGCAGAAACTGTGACTTAGCTGTCCCTGGATCTCCCATTAGCAAGATGTTGATGTCTCCTCTGATTTTCATTCCGCTTTTTTCCTTAGCTTGTCCTCCAACCATTGCCAGCAGTATCGACGTCTTAATGTCCTTGTGCCCGTATATTGATGGTGCCACATTCTCAATCAGTATATCCACTACATTAGGATGTTTAGCCAGCTCTTTAATCTCTTTAATATCCTCATCAGTCATCTCCAATTTTGTGACCTTCTTCTTTATGCTTGATGCATCAATCATCGTTGAGAATACAGGAAATCCATTCTTTATGTTTAGGCTTATGGAGAAGTTATTCTTATAAATCCCTACCAGGTCAACCTCATCTCCAGGCTTGACTGAATCAATCAAATCAAAGTACAGCAGAATCTCGATAGACCTCGGCAATGAGCCGGGAGGCACAGTGCCAGGAATCTCCTGTACAGTCAACTTCTGAAAATCTTTGTAAATAGTTTCGTGCGTGTTAACAACAAAAGGCCCGCTTCCCTGGCATTCAAAACAGCTTGTAGGCTTCAAATCCTTCCCAATGAAAGGGCCAAATGTCGCCTTGCACTTGGTGCAGGTGAATTTAACGATGGAATAAAGCGAAAACACACCGGATCTTCTGGTGACTACCCCAGCAATTCTGACAAGCTTATTCAGGTGGGTATTTCTTAGGCCTCTGATCTCGTCAATGATGGGAAGATTGAATATTCTTCCATGGATAAGAGGCTTAATCATGTAGTAATTAGGAAAGTAGATCTTTGTGACCCTGCTCAATGCTTCCCCGAGTACACTTATAAACACCTCTGGATCTGACTCCAGAGTCTCATGGAGATCCACAATGTCGAGATAGTCAATGTCTATAGATTCATAATTCATTCCACACATGTTCTTAATGGCTTTAATATACTTTTCTGATTTGCTCAGAAAATCTGTCAGTATATTTGCTAGGTCTGCCTGAAAGGCAGTCGAAGAAAGGAGGGGTGGGATTGAAACTTCTATGTTTGGTTGTACTGGGACATCATCGTCAAAATCATCCAAACCTTCTATCTCATTCTCCTGCAGATTTTCGGAGATAATAGAACTTGCTTCTATATAGTCGAGCTGTGTTGAGAGAATTGACATCTCACTGCTTTCATTGGACAGTACTTCCTCATCTGAGTTCTCAAGCCTTCTCTTTGCCATTATGGGTGCCAACAAATTTTTAGAATGCTTGAAATATGAAGAAGCGTGGTAAGAATTACAAAAATTTTAGTATTTAAAGTGGACGTTAGGCAATAGCAAAGTTTGTGTGCAGGCTTTAAATTATATTTCTTAATTTAATATATTTTGTACCTCAGTAAAAGTAAAGTTTATACTAATAATGATAAGAATCAAGTAGGTTTATTTACTTTTGATTGAGGGCCTTATTTTTGCCATCCTTTGGCATAGCTTGTATCCTAGAACAATGACAACAACAAGGCTTACTGTTGTTGTAAACTTTAAAATTTGTAGCAATTTCTGATGTTCAAGCTCTTTCAAATGTTTCTCGTTAGTTCTTTTCAAAAAATTACCGTCAATCTTTATTTCTTCTTTGTCTGAAACTTGATCAGAAACAGACTTGTAGAATAAAAACACGCGCATTGGTCTGAAGGCTGTTTTAAGATTCTTTTTGCTCAAAAGCTTCTTGATGATCTCCTTATTATCTTTTAGCTTGTCGTATCTCAAATCTGAGAAAACTTTATTTAGATCATTTGTTTTATCTTGCAATTTCAGTTCCTTTAGTATTTCCCCACACATTTTCATTACCTTTAAAGGACTGTCATCGACATACTCTTCCAAATACACTTTGAAGTTGCCAGGTTTGTCTGATTGAGTACTTTTCATCGAATCGTTGAAGTATTTTGTATAGTACCATCTCTTCTGTATTGTTTCGGGAAGCGGATGTGCTCCCTCTAAATCTTCGTTTCCAGTAAAACTGTCTTCCTTTTGATTGATGTACTTTAAAGCATCGCGTCTTTCTCTTTTAATCTTCTCATTCTGGGCATCAAATTCTGCCTTAGTCATCACAAAATCGTATATTCTTCTGTGCGGATTATCAAAAAACCACCAAAACCCATCCTTAACACGATTTATAAGCATATCCTGCATGCCTTTGTTTTTATCCTTTTTTTCAGGCTCTTTAGGCTTGTACCTTATACAATATAGATCTTCTTCTTCGATCTCAAACTGTCTCACATTATTTATCCTCTGACTGTCCAAGTAAACTTCTGATAGTACCTTGTCAACCGATTGGCTAGTGCAAGTTCTTGGGCTTTTTTCCGCATTTTCTTGAAGCTTGTTGAGGTAATGGCAATCCATGGCTTTGTGCATGTAATAGGAGAGCAAGTCAAAAATGAAAGACTTTAGGATGTTCTCGTCTTTTTCTGTGTCCTTATAAAGACTACAGCAGAGAGAAAGGGTGCTGATTGCCAAGTTAAGATGGTTGATCAACCTAAATTCGTCAAATTTTTGAAAATTCAGAAACTCTCTTTTTCTCTGGTCCTCACAACTTAAACCTGCTCTATAAGCCACTAAGGCTCTTTTCTTGCATGCTTGAAGCAAAAAAATGCTGTTTTTAGACAACGCTATAAAATTGTCAGTCTGCTTGTCCTTTTCAATCTCTTTTTTCTTGCGACCTATTTTCTGAAGGTATATAGAACAATTTTGAGCAGCCAAATCTAGATCGTAGAAAACATTGGATATGTCCTTGAATAGTTCTTCATTATGCGAACTCTGATCTATTAAAGACAAAATTTTATCATGTACTGTAGAAAAATACACAAATCTATTTTTCATCCCAATTGATAGTCTAGAGAGGATTCTTAGATAGTAGCTAAGAATCTTTTTGATGTCATTTTCCTTGTAGTTAAGATCCTCGTCTGGAGAACTATAGTTTATAGCATCGGAGATCTCTGAACAATCCTGGAAAAGCCTATCTTCGAAGCTGCTAAGAGACTTTGAAATAATGAGATAAGTAACTCTGTCGAGATTCTTAAAATTCTCATTTCTCGCTTTTCTCTGCAGCTTTTCCTTAAAAAAAAGAAGGCAACAATATTTGAAAATTTTTTTTTGTGAGGAGAAATTGCTTCTTTTTTTGGAACATATAGATTTAAAATAGGACTCTTTCATATCATCGTATATTCTTTCAACATCTGATCCGTCTTTGCAGAGGTCTGTAGAATATTTGTTTCCAAAGACTTGCATAATCTCTTCTCTAAACTTTCTGGCGAGTACTCCCCGCTGGATGACTCCACTGTCTAGATCATTGGTAAAGATTCTCAGCTGTCTTCTATCTAAAGAAGCAAAAGCAACCTTTAGAAGCTTTGCTATTGTGAGATTTAGCTTCATAGGGGAAAAATTTTGCAAAAATATGAATTTTAAACAATATAAAAATTAGATTTATAAAATTTAGAAGAAAAAATTATAAGCTTTAGCAATCTCCATCATACATCTTATTCTCTATTCTAATATAGAAAAGATGGAATGAACGTTTTATTTTTAGAGAAATTAGCTCCTTTAAATATTCTCTAGAAAGACTAAAGCTTAGAAAAGAATTACACAAGTCTTGAAAGGTAATTTGCAATTCAAAAAAGCTTAATTTCTAGGCTTCATTCTGCTTGTGTGCATATTCCCAAAAAACTATGCAGAAATAATTTACATTTTGGCATCTGTAAAAGTCGTGTCTTTCAAATATTTTATTTTGAATCATTTTATGTATTTTTATACCTCATTGTACAAATTCCAACTCTTCTATCAACTAAAACTATTTGTAAAACAATTTGTTAAAAATTTTATTGTTTACTAAAAAATCAAAATTTTTATATTATAATTTCAGGTATAAATACTTTGCAAAAGATGATGCCCTAACCATGAAAGGAATCCAAAAGGCATTAGTATTTCTCTTAGTACTCTATGTCAGCTCTTCAGATTTCTACGACTTTGATGAAAGTATTCGCACGACGGATAAAATACGTAGGCTCAACTTTAGTCTGACAGAATCTATTTTCGGAACATCCAAAAAGCCTAGCTTCCCCTATTTGTATTGTGGGATATTGCTAGTATTTCTTGTAATATGCTTAATAATAAGCTTAAACTACTTCTGGCTGCTCGAAACCTTTACTAATACGACCATTCCAGAGCCTGTTGTGTAATAAAATCTTAATAAAATGTTGTTAAACCTAGTTCATTATGATATTTATTGTGTTATTCTAAATGATGTTGCAGTTTAGTATTTATACTCAGCTTAGCCTGCTCGAAATAATTTGAAGGTTTTGAGCAAATCTTCTTCTCAAGCTTTTTGGCCAGATACCTGAAACTTAGTCCTGAAAAGGTAAGCTTCTGCTTTATTTGTGCTATTATTTCACTCGGGTTATTTCTTATAAAACTGCTTCCGAAGATCCTAGGTTCGAGAAATGTAAAGACTTCAATAACCAGGTTTTCGACAGTTAGAACCACCGTTTTTTGAGGAATCTCGTATTTCGAACCTAGCAAGATAAGCTCGCCAGTAAAGTTCTCTAGAAATATAAAAACATCGCCAATCAGCTCAAAGATCCTCACAATTCGATTGATTTTTTCCAGGTCCTTCTTAAACTTGGAAATGAAGTATTTGGAAAAGAATTTTGAGGGATGCTTGTGGATTTTAATCAAGATGGACAGCTCATTCTCATCCATTATTTCCAAATTGTCTATTGACTCAGACACGAAATTAAGAATGAACTCAGACTTATTTCCCGCAAATTGAAGATGGTCCAATAAATCTTGAAATCTCCTCGTTTCCAAACAGAATTTACAGAAATCTATAGGCTCATCAGGCTTTTCATTCTCAGGCAAGTATTCAAAATTAAGCTCCTGAACTGCCTCATAGAAGCTTTCAATCTTCTTGTTACTGCCTTTCAAAACGAAAGAATCACCGTCCACGGTTATCTTCAACACTTTTTCAGTTTCATCATCGTTCGCAATCTCTATTTTGGTTGATTTAATATTAAAATATCTTTTCAGAGTGTACTTCTGAGATTCTGTCTTCTCTCCCACAAAAAGCAGGTCATTGGAAAGGATACAGTAGATTTTGTCATTGGAATTAAAAAACTCATAGGCTACAAGATATCTGCTGCTGGTCAGAAACATCGCCATGTCCTCAACAAAGAGGCTGAATCTTTTCTTCAAATCCCCGCTTACAGCCACATTCTCTTCTTCGTCGATGTCTACTTTGACAGTTTTAAAATTGGTCAAAGTCTCTAGGCATCTCTTGTAGATGTCCAGGAGGTTCAAGATAGAATCGCCTTCTAGGACAAAGTATTTATAAATGTTCCTATCCAGTATGTCTAACAAGCCAGTCAGCTCGTTCTTAGAGTTGGACATTACAGAATCCTCGTATGTTGGATAGTTTTTGTTGATGTATTCGGTGATGTTCAGCATTTTAAATTTTAGAATCTCTTGACTGGTGTTCATCAGGGCCAGTCTTTTTTGTTTGTAATACAAAACAGATGGACTGAAGGAAAGCAAGAGTTTGTTAAAAGAAAAAGTTACAATTATCTCTCACTTAATGTCAATAAATCATATATCTTCTAACAGAAAGTATAAAAAAGCTTGTGCCTGAAAACTCAGCAAAGCATTCAAAAAAACAAGTGTTTATAAAATTTGCAAAAAAGTATGTTTCAATCATTTTGACAGAATATTCAAATAAAAACAAGTGATAATTGGCAATATGTATTTATTGCCAATCAGGGTTATGATAAAGCTAATTTAATCAATCTTATAGTTAAAAATCTATGTATTTCAGGTTTCCTTGAATCAAATACTTCATTTTGGGAAGCTTCGGCTGAGTACACAAAACTCTGAATTTCTTCTCGTCCAAGCAGACAATAAAACAAATTACAGGCGAAACTACCACATCCTCTTCCTTTTCGGCACTGGAAACAGCCAAGATGGAGTTCTCAACAAGCTCTGTCTTGCAGATGTCTGTTTTTCCGACCTTTCTCGTGGATCCCAGCGGAAGGGCACTTTCAGGTGCTGAAAAAAGCTCTCCTATTCTGACAATCTCCCAGTCATGCTTCACTATAAATGAGCATGGTGTATATTCGTTGTTTGTTCCGTTGAAATACCTGTAAATGCTTCTGGACACTGTGTTCTCAGCAATATACCCGTTATTCTGAATGAAGACTTTTGGGACCTTGAAGCTCATCCTGTGAAAGAGCCTCTCGTCACCAATCACGACTATCTCAGATGCCATAAACTTGCCTGCCAATGAATTGATCTCGTCTGCAGATAGCTCTGGGCACAAAATCAGTCTAAAAGAACTGTTGCTGGGTTCCTTGAGATTGTCACCTGTCTCCTTGCCGAGTGTCTTGAGTGAGTCAGAAAGCCTGCTTGTCTGCAAATCAAATAACTCCGTGTTCTCGACTGTTAGTGAGCCATAGAAATACACAACAGGATTTGATAGCTTAAATCCCTCTTGCCAATCTACAAAGCCATCTACCTGGAGAAAAGACAGGCATAGTGGAAATATGTTTCCTCTGCTCGGGTCCAATTCTACAAAATCTATCTTTTTATGCATTCGAGCAAAGTAGTTGGCAACAGTCGCACAGAAGGTGCTTCTTCCTTTCCCAAGGACAAGAACAGTTTTAGGTGTGTCTCTGTTATCGTCAAAATACTCGAATGTTTGCAGAAAACACTGCTGGCTTGTTTTGTAGTGCAGGTCGCAGTTTCCATCTATCTTCAGCTTTGCTCCTGTGAATGTAAAAATAGATGTTTTTGTATTAGAAAGTGTATACCACTTGTCGTTAAGCAGCTCCTGTCCTCTGATTTCTGTAAGTCCCGCTGTCACCATAATCTTCATTTTCTGGCTTTCTAGAACTTCAATCCTGAATTCCTGGTATCTTTCTAGTTCTATTTCCATAACCAGCCCAGAATATTTGGACTAAAAAAACAAGAATTGTCAAGTGGTTGCTGCGTAGTCTCAAATACCTTCAATTTACAAAGTGTTGGCTGATCTTAGTTCAATCAAAAGCATTAAAACACTTTCAAGACATTCCCTCCTAATCTGTACATATTCTAAATGACTTGTTTTGTTAGGTAATACACATTTTTTGCTAAAGTTCAGAATTGGCTTTCATTCCCAATAACAACACTTTCTAATGCTTTAGCTCTACTTTGTAGCACATACGAAGGATTATTCATCAGCCTCTGGAAATACTGAGTAAACTTTTTTCCATTTTTCTTCCACAAATGAGCAAAGACAGCTTGAAAAAGCAGCTTAAAGAAGACATTTTAAGAAAAATCGCCAGCAGCAAGTCACGAGCAGCAGAATACATTGAAAACATGCTCAGGGCAAATCTATGCTTTTACATCCCCTCTCCTCAGACGCTTTCTGCTTTGATTTCAGAATGGTCGTTCCTCTGTCCCAGGTGCTTGATTGTAATACAAGAGTCCAGTGGTAGCGTCACAGGTGATTTTCTAATCAGTCCAAGACTTCCTAAAAACTTTGAGAATTTCATTGATCTTAAAAGATATTTGAGCAGCCATGGTGAAAGTAATCAATGCGCCACCTTTGTAATAACCATAAAAGAGTTTTTTCAGCTGAAAAAAGAATATTTGAGTTCAGCAGATAACTTGTTATACCAGAACTTCTCTTCGATCTTCATAAACGTCCCAGAAGTCCTGAAGGCCCCTGAGCCTTTTGTTTTTTCGTCTTTCATTACTAGCAGTCCTATCATCTTCAACAAAGTTCTAAATAATCCATATTACGCACCGTTTTCCTCGTCGCAGGGATTGGAGAAGTCTTATTACAAAAGCTTTCTGGGCAGTGCCAATAAAATATTCTATTTAGAAAGAGTTCCTAAAGGGATCTTAGCAGGCACAGAGCCCAAGGACAGCCAGCTGTTTGAGGAACTTCTTAGAAAGCAGATTTTTCATTCTGACTTTCTGGCAAAGTTTGCACACGTGCCTATTGCTTTCACTTCAGACAAAATCTTGAAGCTTTTTGAGGTTTTGGAATTTTTCAAAGGCGGCAAAATTCTTATTTACTTTGACAATCCTGTTGATAAGGCTATAGTCTATGAGATAATCAAAAGCAGAACTCCCTTGGATGGCAAGGTCTTTAATTTACATGCAATTTTTGACAAAAATTTCCAATTTGACGATCAGACTCTCAATGATACCGTCATATTATCTACAAACACACGAATTGACGTAGCTTTTGCTTCTGAATTAGACCTGGGTCCTAATCAGCACTACAACATTGTATTTTTCAACTTCTATCCTTTTATTTCAAGCGATTTCAAAATTTACCTGTGCCCTTCTTCTTTTAAATCTCTTTTTAAAAAGATTTTGGAAAGAGAAGAAAAGATTGCAAGATGTCTTTCTCAGGCCAAAATGATTCACTATGAAGAGTCTGATATTTCAGAAGATAGCACACATTCTGACCCACCTCCACTCCTGAAGAGCCCGTTAAAAAGCTTTAAGAGCACTATATACCGATTTCATGTTTTGGACGGCACATTTGCCGCTATTAAAGAGCTGATCAAGAAGAGAGACTTTATAATAAAACTAGAAAAGTATAATTCCAAGATCCTTGTTTCAGCCTATGTCAGCATTGGGAAGGTTATAACAGCCTTCAACATTTACAATGCTATAAAACAGCCTGTCGTGATTCCAAGGGTTCCGTCACAGACGCCTTTGTACTTGTTTGCAAGCAGTCTTGAATTATGTACTATTACCTCCCTAAAGACTGTGGTCAATTCCAAGCTGATATACAACAATGGGTTCCTGCAGATGATGGACAAGACTGTGATATTCTATTCATTTTCCAATGACAGAAATCTGAGATTTGAATTTGAGATGGACGATCTTGATGAATATGTGATTTTGTCAACAAGAAAAGGAACAGGAAGGGTATCCCTGATTAATACTATGAGTCAGCCTGGTACGACAGAAAATGACACATCCAGCCATCTTAAGGACTATATTATCATTTCTTTTGTGCTCAAGAATTGTCCTAGAGTTTACTCAGTTGATCTTTCCGAGGACATTGCAAAAAAGGTCATTGGAAACATGGACATTCCTGAGAAGTGCTCCTTTTTCAATCTTCTTGAGTGGAAGCGACTTTCATCAAACACATTTGCAGATCTCAAAGAGAGGTTTGATCTTCGTATCAGCATTCCCACATTCCAGTCAGTTTCCATAAGCAACCCCAGCAATTTCTTTTATGGGAATTGCATAAAAAGCTTAAGCATTGAGCTTCAGCAGAAAAGTGCTTTGACATATGCCGTAGTCGCAGCACTGAGCAGCTATAGAATACAGATAGTCTGTTCTGATCTAAGAAGGGTGGAAGCACCTCTTTCGCTTGAGGACGCCCAGCGGCACTTCCTTGGTCTAGATTTTAAATATTACTATCCAGTTTTATGCCTGGTGTCCAGGAAAGGAAGATATCTGATAGGAAAATTGACACAACCTGATCTTGAGTTTATATCCAGGCAAAACATTCCAATGTACTGTGAGATGCTTGACAAGACACTTAAGTCCCGATTTGAGAAGATAAAGATAGACATAGAGAAGAACCTTAGGTACATGACAGAATATGCGACTAATAACAGCATAGGAAGCAGTACAGTATACGTAAAATCGGCAGTAGTAACACCATTGTCAATTGTGTTCAATTATGAAATTTTGTCCCCGTCAAACAGAGTTTTGAGGTACTTTGATCCTGATAAGTTCTTGAGAGTCCATATAAGAGAAGAAGATGGAAATCAGATGTTCAATTCTGTAGATTGTAAGAATATCGACTATGTTTATGAGTACTTCAGGGAGTTGATGCTGAATGGGATTCCTGTTGGGCTCCGCAAGTATTTCTTTCTTGTAATGACTACGTCACAGATGAAAACTCAAGGATCGTGGTTTGTAACACCGTACGAGAAAGACGGAATGATGATTGGGGCTGATTACATTAAGACGTGGTTGGGGAATTTCAACAGCATTAAGAATATAGGAAAGTACGCAGCAAGAATAGGCTTGGCACTTTCTTCCACGGTTGACGCAGGGAAAATAGACTATTTTTTGGAGGTGGATGATATACAAAGAGAATCCTACTGCTTCTCAGATGGAATTGGGCTGATCTCACTGCGACAAGCTAAGATAGTCTCTAAGGTTCTGGGATTAAACCACATTCCCAGTGCCTACCAGATCAGGTTTGGCGGATACAAGGGAATTTTGGCATTGCATCCGTGGATAGAAGAATCGAGTAAATTTGAAAAGTGGATGAAGAACAAAAAGAGCAATGGCAAAAGCGTGGTGATTGAGGACACATCTGAAATACCTGAAATTATCGTAAGAACATCCATGAAAAAGTTCGACTCTTCTAACAGAATGTTAGAGATTATCCGCTTTTCCAGTGCTTCAGACTTCTATCTCAACAGACAGATCATTCTTATGCTAGAAGGTCTTGGTGTGTCTCCCAAGATATTCATTGATCTACAGGACAAATACATTCTAAGTGTTCTGACTAGCATGCTTGAAGACTATCCTGCGTTTATAAAGAAGAACTCTCTTATCTCCTATAATATTTCCACTGATCTCACCTTTTACAGGAAAATGCAGTCTCCGATCTTGTCAAAGATATTTTCAGAATTGAACTACAAAGCAAAGATTTTTATTGATCAGGGAAGGGCTGCTATCGGAGTGTTGGATGAACTAGACATTCTGGAAGAAGACCAAGTCTTTCTCATGTTTAGAAAGAGGCATAATGAAAACATGGAGGGACTCAATGACTACGGTGCTTATGTCGTTCCTAACACCTTATGCATTGTTGCTAAAAATCCAGTCATGCATCCGGGAGATGTTCGTATAGTCAGGTGTGTGGACAAACCAAAGCTCCACTACCTGAAGGATGTTCTCGTATTTTCTCAGAAGGGCAAAAGACCAATCTTCAACCAATGCTCAGGATCAGATCTCGATGGCGACATCTTTCTTCTCTCCTGGTGCAAGAAGCTTATTCCAAGAGCTGTATTCAAGCCTTACAATTACAAGGATGAGAATGCTCTTACTAAGGACAAGGTCCTTGTCTCTGATATCGTTAACTTTTATGTTAGGTCCATGAGATTCCACCACCTGGGGCAGATAGCCACTAACTGGATGGCCACTGCCGACAAATACTCTGTCTTCAACGAGAAGGCCTTGAAACTTTCTGAGATTTTCAACAAAAGCATTGACTACGTCAAAACTGGAAACATCACTGCTGTTCCCGATGATCTTTTATGCACTGAATATCCAGACTTTATGCAAAAAAGCCCTTCTTATTTTTCCAAGAAAACCTTGGGAGTGTTGTACAGAAGAAGCAATTTTGATCTCTCTGGAATAAACTATTGTGAATGCTTGAATTGCTCAATGAAGGAGATACAGGAGCAAGCCCAATGGAAGAATTTCATATTGACGGGGTCTGGCGTTGAGACAAGGTATGTGGTTGGTGATTCTTCCTTCTCCGAAGAGGACTTGATGGTGTTCCAGAGCTACAAGTATGACCTGAATGGGCTTATGGAGCGATGCTCAAAAAGGACCGAAGAAGAGCTATTTCGGGTTTGCCATATAAAAAATGACACAGTTCAGGACTTTGATAGTACAATAAAGGCATTTATAAGGAAGTACCATGATCTGCTGAAAAATAAAGACAGTCTTAAAATGGCCAAAATAGGAGAATGCGGGAAGATTTCTAGCATTGAAATGCTGTGTGGGAACTCTTACAAATTAAGGAATCACATTAAGAAACAGGTTATAAAGGAAGGAAGCAGTTTATTTGTGTTTAATTCTAAAATTCATCTGCTGGATTTATCCACTCGTGATGGAGTCACTGTACATTCTAGCAGCAATAAGGAATGCAATGCTGATAATGTTTGTGCTTATCAAATTGTTACTGACAGCGATGATTTCTATGATTTCAAAATAAACTCTAAGGAAATAGCTGTTTATGCCGATGTCAAGAAATATGAAGAATTTGTCCAGAAGCTCAATCCAAAAAGAAAACACATTTTTAAGGAAGCATTCAACTTGATCTTACTTTCAAAGTACTACAAAATAACCGAGATAGACCAGATCATCGATTTTCTTGCTTTTGTAAACTCTGGAATGAAAGAGTCTTCTTGCATTGAATTTTTTAGAGTGGCTCTTCCTGGATCAAATGATGTGCTGTTCAAGATTATCACATTGCTTGTTCTGAACTTTTCTATTCTCAAAAAAAGTATGCTGCTACGAGAAAAGGGTCTTTTGATGTCTAAGGTAGATGCACAGTCTTTTCGCATGTGCAAGAGAACCTGCTTGGTCATCAGCGGAATGCTGGATGATAATGATGACATTGAGTTTAAAAGGATAGACGGGAAAGACTTTGCTGTTGGCTATAAGAATGTTTTTGTCCCTGTACTGAAGAATACTGGGAAATGCTCTCCTGACTATTATAGGAATACCTTGAGAGATTTTCTTGTCAATAACCTGTATTCGCACGAAAACCTGAGCTTTTTAGTGTCGCTGAGGGGAATCGGTGTGGAAGAGAAGCAGGAATACCAAAGATGGAAGGAGATGGGAGACAGTGTGAATAACTGCAGCAATGCTAATGCCTTTGATGAGATTTTAAAAAAGCACAAAGCCAATAAATCAGATTGCCAAGCAGGAAGAGCTCATTTTGAACTTATATTCAATCCTGGCAAGTTTTTCTTTTCTTCTATCTCAGAACAGTATTTGAATGACAGATTTTCTGTGAAGATGATAGAGAAGATCATTTTTTCTCCCAAAGGCTTTGCGTATGAGTTTGTGAACAGACACGAGACTTTGAACAAGGACAGGCAGTTTTTAGCACAAAATAAAATACGCCTGGGGAACAAAAGAGAGGTTGAAGTGCTAAGCTTTATTTACAACAATGTCAGGTATAATATTGAGTATTTAAACGGGAAGCTGACTAAAATAACTAAGGGGAAGAAGATTCTAGGAAAGGCCTTTATTCTTAACAATGGCGAGAGAAATGATTTACAGGTTGAGCTGGTCAGAAGTGAGATTATTTTTGACGGTAATCACGATGTTTTAATGGAGAATGAAATGTTTATGAGAGATGTGCTATTTGAGAATATAAAACAAGAAGAGACTGTGAAGAATGATGATGTGGAAATGTGCACTAAGCTTTTTGTGAACGATCACAAAAACTTTGATGACAAAACTTTTGATGGAGACCATAAATCTGCCAGCAACCTTTACAAGCTGACAGATGCCCTCTCGGATGCTACCAAAATAAAAATTGAAAAATCTTCTGTCTTCTCAACAGACACCAATTTTACTGTTGTCTTCAAGGAACAGTTTGCTAGTTCTGCAAAAAAAGATATTTTGGAGTTTAAGCAATACAAAGCATATTGCTACGGCTCTAATGAATTTACGATAGCCTCTATTGATGATTCTAACTTTGATAGGATTTATTCAAAGTTGTGGAAGCTTTATACAACAACTCTGTAGCATTTTATTAAATTTTGACATTGTTGGTAGTTTTCTGAAATTGATTAGGAAAATTTTAACTTTTGTGATTATAAATATGGCCGAAAGTAAAATTTGAATAAACAGATCTGAGCCTAATGTTTTTATTGCAGGATTTTAAACATTTATACAAAGTATGTTCGATTGTGAAAATACTTGTAAAAAGGTAGTCTCAAATTAGAAAGACTCAAAGTTCTGCCTTAAACAAGCGAGCACTTGTAGTTATATGGCTGTCATTTGTAGTAAACAGAGAGATCTACATTTTAAACTTTTTACGACTTTCAATTTATAAAATGATGAATTTAAAGTTATGCGAACACTTTTGACTAAATATGCTTTAATGCCTATAAATCTTCTACACTTTCTGTAAAGACGCAGCGTACTGCTAAAGATATTTTGCTTTGCTGAGTAGGAAATATGCGTACGAGATATAATCATTATTAGCACAATGTTTTGAACATTTAAATTCTTATATTTTTAGATTTTTAAATTTTTGCAAATGAAAAATTTGTTTGCTAAAAATAATAATGAAAATTAATAACTAAACTAAGTTTATTAAATGGTTCTGAAAGTGAACACGACTTTTAAATATCTCTTTCAGTTCTTTCTTGCCCAAAGTTTCTTCCTCAATTCCTACGTCCAAAATTTCATTGCCTTCTAAACATAATTTAGTTATTTTTGGCAAATTTCTCATTTCAACTGGCAAGTAATTCAACTTGTTATTACTAAGATCAAAAGTTTCGAGTACTTTTAGGTTCCCTATGCTTTTTGGCAAACTCTTTAGACTGTTTTTTCTAATATAAAACATCCTTAGATTTTGCAAATTTCCTATCTCATCTAACAATGCTTCTAGCCCATTTTGACTTAATTGAAGTTCCTCCAACTTCTCAAGATTTCCTATCCCGGCAGGCAATGCTTTTAATTGGTTTTTTTCGAGATCTAAAGTTAAGAGCTTGATTAATTTTTCAATGTTGTCTGGAAGACCCTTTAAACTGTTATTGCCAACACTGAGCGAACGCAAGTTTTCAATATTTCCTATCTCATCTGGCAATGCTTCTAACTTATTATGAGATAAACTAAGTGACCTTAGTTTTTTAAAATTTCCAATTTCGGTAGGCAATTCGTTCAATTGATTACTTGAGATACTAAGCCCCTCTAAATTCTCTAATTTTGTTAGTTCAACTGGAAACTGCTCAAATTTGTTGTCTGCAAGATCCAGATCGCTTAACTTTTCTAGCTTTTCTACCTCAGGTGAAACGCTTTTCAAGTGATTGAGTGACAAACTAAGTGTCATTAAATTCTTTAATCTTGTTATTCCATCTGGAAACTGTTCAAATTTGTTGTCTGCAAGACTCAGAGTGGTTAATTTTTCTAACTTTCCCATCTCAGCTGTAATGTCTGTCAGGTGATTTTCATTGAGATAAAGATAATTCAAATTTCTTAATTCAGTTATTTCAATTGGAAACTGTTTAAATTGGTTCTTTTCAAGGCGAAGTGAAGTTAACTTTATCAGATTTTCTATGTTCGCATCTAGCTTCTCAAGTTTGTTGTTACTAAGTTTAAGCTCTTTTAGCTGCAAACACTTTCCTATTGCAGCAGGAAACTGTTTAAATTGATTTTCTGAAAGATCTAGGAATGTCAAATTTTCGCATATTTCTTCTGGCAAACTGTCTAAATCATTTTTGCATAAGATAAGCTCTTTTAACTGTAAGCATTTCCCTATTGAAGCAGGCAACTCTTTCAATTTATTGTTTTCTAAATTCAGAACTCTTAACATTTCTAGTTTTCCTAACTCATCTGGCAAAGAAGTTAGTTCGTTATTGCTGACACAGAGCTCTTTTAGTTTTGAGCATTCGCACAATCCAGCAGGCAAAGATTGCACCTTGTTTAAATCTAAATTTAGTTCTTCTAAATTTGTTAATTGTCTTATTTTGTCTGACAATGAGGTAAGCTTATTTTTAAGTAGAGTCAAGTTACTTAATTTTGAACAATTAAATAACTCCTCAGGCAATGACTCAAGATTACGATTATAACAGATGGTTAAAAATTTTAAATTTTTTAGTTCTCCTATTGAAGGAGGCAATGAGGTTATACTAGTACTATAAATTTCCAAGATAAATGTTTTTTACTCATATCTTCGGTTGTAAACTCATACTCTTTAGCCCACACAATTTGGAAAAGTGTCAATGCTCTGTAGATAATGTTCATCTAGTAACCTGCTGGAAATTTTTTATTTATAGAAAATATTTGAAATATAAAATAAAATATCAGTATTTTATTGTTTTGTCTAAAAATATTCAAAAATAAGTATTTGAAAAAAATGATAAAATTTTGCCGCAAAAATACAGTATGTAAGCTTCAGAGATGGCTTCGCTATCCCTCAAACTAAGCTATTTGCGTTAAACGAGTATGGTCTCTGTAAAAAAGAAGTTGAAGACAAAAACTCTCTAAAAACCGCAAATATTTTACAGCTTTTCTTCCAAAAACAAATTTTTGCATTTACTGTCCAAAGCAAAAGTTTACAACACTGAATTTTAGTCTCTTGCAGAGTAAAACTATTCACATTTAAAACGATCAACAGTCTCAATTACAGATCTATTATTTAAAAATGGCTAATACATCAATCAAGCACAATCAAGTGTAAATTTATTTGTAAAAGCCCAATTTACTGCGAAAGCTTGTTGTTTAGCTCCTTGAAAAATAAAGCACATTATTTTTTCTCATTCTTGCTCAAATTTCTCCAGCATGCTTTCAGCAGTATTTTACTCGTTTGTCTTTCATGCTCAACAGTCACTTCCTGTTTCACAAGCTCCTGCTCCAATGCTGCATTTAATGTCTTTAGGTACAGTCGTGGAACCTTGATCCCTGACTTGTCCTCTTTAACCTTCTAAAAAAATGGTTACAAATTGTACTTTGACAATTTTCAAAATCAAATTTACCTGAAGGATTTATATGCATCAGCAGTTTATTCTACCTGTCAAGCTTAGAAACAAAAATAAATACGAATATTAAAAAAGATCACAAAGTAAAACGGGAACGCAAGAACTATTTCTTTACTTACATATTACAAACTTAACAAGCAAGTCCTTTAGACTAGGACACTGCATTATCACTAATTGTTCAATACTGAAAATGACACAAGATTAAAATTATAGCTTCTAACTGATAAAGTATTGTCAAAGCTAATAACAGTTCTTCTAGCGCAAGTTATGCTTTTTAGTCATACGTTCTTTTTTCTTGATTGCTGCAAATAATTCTGATTTTCTCTCTCCTGTTGTGTATTTTGGTAGTTCAACGGAGTTAAGAAACTCTTTCATGTTCTCAGAATTGAAGATGCTCTTAAATATTTCTGGCGGAATAGTGCTTTCAATCTCGTTTATTTTCTCAAGTATTTCCGCTTGGACATTTCTTGACAAAGTAGATTCATTGAATAGCTTTTTGTCCATGGGCAGAATAAACAAGATTTTTTCAACAAAAATGAAATGTAAGGGAACCATCATAAATTCTAATAAATTAGACTATTGCTTTATTTTAATAAGTCACAAGTTATTTTTACTTCTTTTTTATGCCATCTTCCTTATTTTTTGCTCGGAAATTTGATCAACTAGCATTTCTGCCTCAACTTTGGCATCTTCAATATTTCCTCTTGGAATTCCTGAGCACCATCCGGCATAAAAAATAGGTTTATCTGTCTTTATTTTAGGTATTGAGGAGATAAACCCAATAGAAGATATAATAGAATCAAAATACTCTTCTTTAGGTGTGTTATTCACAGTAGTTGCAAGTCTAAGCCCATTTTTACATTTGTCAATCTGACAGGTTCTGCTGTTAAAAATTAGATTTAATTTTGGCTTTTTGTAGGTCAAATTTTTCACCATTCCCTTAACTTTGTTAAATACTGTGTTGCAAGCTGAACCATACGGCAATATGTTGAAGACAGATTCTATTATACCTTTCAGTGTATTTGAATGGTTAAAATTAGCTGAGTTCTGGAGCATTTTGTATCTTCTAACTGTTTTTCTATCATCTTTTACAATACTTGGTTCATTTTGATCAAACTTCAAATCATTCATTCTAATATTCCAATTATCCGAGTCCACTATGCCTCTTAGCTTATGGTTATCGAAAGCTGCATCTTTCAATTCGCTTCTGCTAAAAACTGTCAACTCTTTGGTTGCGCTAGACTCTTCAAATATGTAGTCAATTAGGTCCATTGCTACATTTCCCATCCCAATAATACACACTTTTTTCCCCAAATTCATTACGTTTCTTCTATTTATACTATTGCTGTCAACGTTCTTTGGAGCTAAATTTTCTCTATCTGTTGTTATCTTGTTTGAGAAGTGATTTTTAATTAAGTCCATCGCTTGAATTGTGTGCTCTTTGCCTTTTATGTCCAACTCTTTGGGAATGCCACCGGTGGCGCATACGTAGAAATCAAAGATGTCTCCAATATTTGATTCATTGGAACAAAGATTAAATTTTATTCTGGGGTCGTACAAAATTTTGCCAACTGAGCTTTGGACATTCTCTTTAGCATACTTGTAATTTCCCAGGATGTCAAAACTTTTTTCAAAAACTGTCACTTTTGCTCCACTGTCTGCCAGAAGCTTGGAGACGTAAAGGCCAGATGGGCCAGCCCCGATAACACAGGCCTTCTGTCTGCCTCTAAAAGCTTCCATTTTGGGCAAGTTTTTGGCAAAAATTCTAATTCTATGAAAGTACTTGAACAAATGCTAGTAAAATTTATCTTGAATAGGCAATTGAATTTATTTATAGGCTTTAATTGGAGCATACCACACAAATTTATGGTTTCAATCCAGCATTAATTAAATTGTTATTCAACTAGCTGATATTAGATTAATTATGATGTTTTTGACATTCAAAATTTTTCAATCAGAAATTTCGTTCTTTTATAACATTTATAATTTGCTGGCAAGGCTTTTCAATTCTCTTTTTAAGCTTTCAAACTTATTCTTCATATCTTCGTTCACTTCTATAAACTTCATTTGAACCAGAGACAAATACACCCGTGAGTATTCTGTTTTTATAGTTTCCCAACTTTGTCCTTTCAAGATCAGCTTATTTGAATATTCAAAAAACAGTATTATATTCTTCAGCATCTCCTTAGTTTTGTATATTGGGCAGTTCTGGTCATACGTTGAATAGCTATTTTGCTGTAGAAAGTCTTCTCTGATCATCTTGGCAATGTCAATAACCATTTTTTCGTATTCTGAAAGCGAGTTTTTCCCCACCAATTGCACTACCTCTTCTATCTCTTTTTCATATTGCAGAATCTCTCTGCATTTTACTCTGCTTTTGCCATACTCTTCATCGTCATCTGTGATTTTATCAATATATTTTGAATAACTTGAATTGATATCAATTGATGGGAAGTGCTTCCGCTGTGCCAGCTTTTTGTCCAGCCCCCAGAAAACCTGGACTATGCCCAAGGTAGCCGATGTAACAGGATCCGAGAAATCACCTCCCGGCGGAGACACTGCACCTACGATACTCACAGATCCTTCGTTGTTAGACGATCCTAAGCACCTGACCAGTCCTGCTCTTTCATAGAACAGGGACAATCTCGCACCCAAGTATGCTGGATATCCACTGTCGGCCGGCATCTCTGCAAGCCTTCCTGAGATTTCTCTGAGTGCTTCAGCCCACCGAGAACTGGAATCAGCCATCATTGAGACATGCATGCCCTGATCCCTGAAATACTCGGACAACGTAATTCCACTGTATATCGAGGCTTCTCTTGCAGCTACAGGCATGTTGGATGTATTTGCGATCAATATTGTTCTTTTCATGATGCTTTCTTCTTTGTCCTCCAGTTTTAACCTGGGAAAATCCATCAAAACCTCACTCATCTCATTTCCTCGTTCCCCGCATCCAACATATACGATAATGTCAGAATTCGAATACTTTGATAGTGACTGGGATATTACAGTTTTTCCACAGCCAAAAGCCCCGGGTATGGCCGTAGTTCCTCCTTGAACACAGGGAAACAGGGAATCTAAAACCCTTAGACCTGTGAACAGCTGATTTGATGGTGATATTTTTTCCTTGCAAGGTCTTGGCACTCTCACAGGCCATGTATGATACATGTACAGTTTTACAGGCTTAGCCTTTCCAATATCTAGCTCACAGATGACATCTTCAAGAGTGTATTCGCCTTCATCTGCAAGATAAATAACCTTTCCGCATAAAACATGCGGTGGAACTAATATTTTTGTATTTATCAGAGAATTCTCCTGCACATATCCTATAGTGTCTCCAGGTCCTGCACTGACCAGGCTTTTCACAGGTTTAAAGTAGTGCTTTCTCTTTCTATCCAGCGCAGGAACATCAATTCCTCTTGGAATATAAATGCTGCTGGAGATTTGGCTGATGCTTGTCAATGGCCTTTGTATTCCATCGTAGATGCTCTCTAGCAATCCTGGGCCCAGCTCTGCACACAGTGGCCTGTATGTTCTATAAATTACATCGCCCACTGACAGTCCAGATGTCTCTTCGTACACCTGAATTGTAATTGAATCATTGTCTATTTTTATGATCTCGCCCATCAGCTTCATGTATCCCACTCTGACCAGTTCATACATTGCACATCCCTCCATCTTTTTCCCAATTACAACAGGTCCACTGATTGAATAAATGAATCCTAGACTAGACTCATCAGCCTCGTCACAAACAGCATTAAGACTTAAATTTGCTAGAATTTTCTGCACAAGAGTCATTGTTATTTGTTGTTGAATAAGTTTTAAAGAAGATGTTTCAATGCTGATCAAAATAAACAGCATTCAATTTATTATTTGCTTCAGGACATACTTTGAAATAACCCAGCTCAAAAAAAGGCTCTTATTTATAATAAGTAATATGTTTAAATATCATTATGTGTATTTAACATTGCACATATGCAACATAAAAAGTAATATATTAGTATTAATAAATACCCATTAACTTCATAATGAGTTACTTAAAATAATACAAAAATAAATAGCTTTATTCTTGGCTCTTTTCACTTAAAATAGAGTCCAATGGATCTCTAATCTTGTTTTATGCACTGCTTAATGTTCTAAGAGTTTGCAACAAGCTAACAAACAACTGTTAATTTTAAAATCTCGATTTATTCTTCGAATAATTCCTTTTATATTTTGAACTGTCTCCTTGCCTGTTGTGTAAGGTAAATGTAAATGTTGCACTGCTGCAGTTTAGCACATGGCGCCACGCATTTGCAACTTCTTCGGCCACGCTTGGATTGGATATCCAAATGCATATTCTATAATTGGCCTTCTCTGCAAACACACATCCATTGATCCCTTCTGTGGGCTCCAAAGAGCAAAATACAACAGTCCTCGCCCATAGGCTATGCAGAATATCTTTCTGGCTCTGTGGCACCTCCATAATTATTCTTCCTCCATTCACATTCTCAGAGTCTTCCCACATAGGCATTATGCTGTCCTTGAAGAAGTTCAGATCCAAGAAATTCTCCAAGCCTGCCTTCTTTGTCTGGTCAAGAGCATACAGCAGTTCTGGGTATGTATGCATGGTGCACACAGACTTTATGCAGTCGGCCCAGTTCTTTTGGTTTTGCTCAGCAGAGGAAATCTGGTAATATTTCCAGCTTGTTTTTATCTTCTGCATGACCCATGAAAATTTTTATTTTAAAATACCAAAGAAAAGATTTTAAAGAACAGCACATGATTGCAGCAATGATAAGGTACATCACTGATGGAATAGCCAAATGTTTAGCCATTATTACTGGCAATAGCTATTGATTCAGAATGTAACAAAGTCACGATTAAGGGAGCTTAGTAGAAGATATTGTATTTAACTTTAAATATACTTTGTTAGACTCATTCCTGAACTAAAACTTATTTTAAAACTTGCAATAAAACTATAATAAAAGTGATGCATAAATGTTGGTGAACTTATAAAAAACAGCAATTTACTAGAAAACCAGAACAGCTTTAACTTATGTTTTACTAAACCCCTTTTATAATCTGAACCACGTCAGAGTCATTCAAAACATGGTCTTTTCCAACCTTCATTTTCGTGTGCTTCACAGAGCTCCCCCAAACGATGGCATATTTAAATTTTCTCATGATTTCCTTGTGAATGGCATTGCAGAAATCTTGCACAGTCCGCTTTTTAGTCTTCAAAATAACAGGCTCCTCATAGTCGATCGGCTGGCCTTTGGGCTTGGGATAAATCCGTATCAAGTCCAGGTAGTCCCATGACTTTTTCAAGAAAGAGTCAAAGTTCCATCCGTGGTGTGCAGAAATGGGCACTGCGTGCGGTATCCTTGCAATGATATCAAGCTCTTGTACACTTATGGAGTCAATCTTGTTCAATACATATATTGCAGGTACATACTTTCTGTTCCCTTCCACTGCGTCTATAAGATCATCCACTGTAACTGTTCCTGTGATGTGCACGTCAGCATTGCTGATTCTAAATTCATGCAAAATGCTCTTCACCAGCTCCTGATCAAAATCTCCACCACACACTGTTATTCCTCCCCTTTCTCTCTTGGTAATCTTTATTTTAGGGGGAACCTTGTTAAGCCGAATCCCTGACAGTTCCAGCTCCTTCTCAATCACCTTCTTGTGTGTAATAGGCTTAGTTACATCAAGACAAATGACAATGAGTGAGCATGTCTTTGCTACTGCAATGACCTGTCTCCCTCGTCCTTTTCCATCCTTAGCACCTTCTATAATTCCTGGAAGATCTAATATCTGCAGACTGGCTCCATTATACTTTAGCACTCCAGGTATTGTCGTAAGTGTAGTAAATTCATAGGCTGCCACTTCGCTGTAAACACCTGTCAGCTTCGACATCAGTGTGCTTTTCCCAACAGAAGGGAATCCTACAAACCCCAGTCTGGCCACACCAGCTTTTGAGACATCAAAACCCTCTCCGGCTGATGATGATCCCTTCTGGGGAGTAATAAGCTCCCTTCTTAGTTTTGCTAGCTTTGCCTTCAGCAACCCTAAATGAAAAGAAGTTGCTTTGTTCTTCTGTGTTCTTGCCATTTCGTCTTCAATTTCTTTAATTTTTTCTAGCGTGGTAGCCATGAATGGGCTCAAAATTGAAAATTTATACGTTGCTCGAAAAATAATTTTAGGCCTCAAACTCTACAATAGACAAATGCAACAACTGGTTTAAACTTAAGGTGCAGAAGAAAAAAGTTGAACCTTTAAAAGCCCTAAGAAACATATGCATTTCTTCAAATTTAATCTTTTCGATCTCTTATATATTTCTTAATTTATCTTTCTCAACAGAAGGCTTCCAATGCCTAATGATCTGATTTATAATTTATTACATGCTTTTGCATTCTCACTTTGAATTTATGAAAATTCATTTGCAAGGATAAAATTTTTAAATTTTTTTTTTATACAAAAAATATAACTAAAAATATTCGCATGTCTTTATTGTAAATCATATAATTTGTAGAAAGTACCCCATTATGAAATTGCATTATTTCCTCAATCCAATTCTTCCTTTTGCCTCAGGCTTAGAGGTTGGAGCTCCAATATCGAGACAAATAGTTTATTATGTTTTCCTAGGCATTTTCCTGTTCTACTTCCTCGTCACTATATTCAAATATCTGTCCTACTTTTCTAGCTGTGTGTTCGGGAACAATAACATGCCCCAACTTGCAAATACTAAGTATTTAGAACTTGTTCTTTCCATGCCCCTATTTGGAATTTTCTTTATTATGTTCATCTTCAATTTTTCTTTCAAATTTGTTGAATTTACTCAAAGTTTTATTCTTTACACCCTAGTTGCTGATTTTGCTATTGCTCTGATCAAAATAATATTCCGTTTTAGATCTCTCAAAGCTAGGTTGGGAAACACGTATGAGATTTATGCATTGCTTCTTAAGCTTTTTCTTCACAACCTGATTATTACGAACAATTTATATGCAGGGATATGCTATGCGATTGTGTTTTTTATACTGTACAACCTTGCTTCCCACATACAGAACTCTAAAATGACTCGTACTATACGCATTAGAAGCTAAAATGCATAAATAAAATAAATCAGTGTTCTACTGTCAAAACAGTGTTTTGTAAGCATTTTATTTAAATCTTATGCCTTAGAGGTGTTAAACAGCTTAGAGTCTTTAGAACAGGTTCTATCATTTTATCAAATGATTTATTTTCAAAATGATTGCTGCATATTAAAATTGTATTTCTTTGCAAATTTTCAAAACAAAAAGTTGTCTTTTTGTTGCCAAAACCAAAAAAAAACATTTATTGATTGCTTTAGTTTTTACTACTTTCATCTGACTTTCTTCTTTTGAAGTGTCTTATTATTCTTCTGCAACCTCAAATCTGATAATTTTTAAAAATTTTTGAAAAAAAACAAACATTTTTTAATATTTTTTTCAAGAAAAAAATTGCCCTTAATGAGCTATACGTATAACAACATGGATCCTGCCTTTCATATTCATTTTACGCCAAAAATACAAATCAATAGTGTATTTAGTTGGATACTGCTTGCCATTTTCTTGGTTTATGTTCTTATTCTTCTGTGGAAGTACTTTTTATACATATCGAACTTTTTAGAATATTGCTATTATTTCAACAGAACTTATTTAAAAACTAAGTTTTTGGAAATGGCTTTTTCTGTGGTGCTTTTCTTTGTTATGGGATTTGGGTTTTACTTCAAATTTCCCGCCGATCTAACCTCGCTGATACAATCGCTTACCCTTGTCAGCCTCACTCTTGATTTGATAATTATCATTCTGTTAATTATTTCTTGTCCTGTATGGCTAGGGCCTAATTCCAACCTTACATCTGAGGGCTGTTCCATACTTTTCAAGATCCTCATTTGTATAATACCTTTCATGCATTTCTACTATGAGATACCTTATTTCTTGATAGGAATCCTTATGGGATACATTCTGTATTATCTAAAGTCCAAACGTCGGATTGCTTGGCATAGACTGTGATTACGGATTCTTAAAATAACATTAAATGCTAAGTATTCTTGAAAAGTTTTTTTCTATCACATTTTTTATGTTTAGTTTTTTCTTCTTGCTAGAATAAAAAATTTTTAACTTTTAAACTCACATTTTGTGGCACTTTTTCAAAGATGGATGTTTTATTTGCAATATCTGTACCTTCATCGGTGAAATTGCCTGTACATCAGAGAAAA
>JAPYZJ010001054.1:0-31664 GCA_030522765.1 Ophioninae sp. B BG-2022a | reverse complement strand
CGATTTTTGGCAGAATTTCAAAGTTGGACCATCGTTTTTTGCCAATTTTTCCATACATACCCCTTTGCCTCTTTTTTTGCCATTTTTCAAGTGGACTTTCCGAGGAAACTATACGAGATATCGATACGAATCCAACGCCATTATTTAAGTCAGGCAAAAACCTTTTCCAAACCCACCAAATGAATCTCTATCGCATGGAAGAAGCCTACTCTACGACCTTTTGAAATATCGTGATTTCTGAGATTCTGGAAAAGTGGCCAAGGAAGACGAAAATTTTTTTTTCCGTTTATAAACTCTTAAAAGGCTCTATTTAATCGGAAATTGTCTGCTGATTACGAAAATGCCCGCGTTTTTGCCGAAAGTACAAATTTAAACTGAGAAAATGCAAAAAACCTTTCCAGAATATTTTTTCGACATTTTTCCCTAGAAATGGAGAGTTCAATGCGACCCAAATACTGGATTTATCTTCAAAGTATAAAAATACATAATCATAGACCTTTAATATGACACTAAACGACATTTAAAAATTAATAATAATTCAGGGGTTGATCCGGGAACCCCACATGTTTATATCAATCGACTCAGAATTTCACGCCCAACTCCCCACGTCACAAATTCCCATCCTTACGTGGGACACCCTGTATGTATATAAATATTTATCCTCTTTATTAATACAATTTTCCAAAATCACCTCGTTTTGCTCGACTTTTTCCAAAAAACTCAACCCCTTAAACTCGAAACTTCGCTTGGTGGTAAACTCTCGTACAAGAAACCCAAATTTCCTGGGAAATTTCTTCAGCTTTCGTACGTGTTGTCTTCAATGTCTTCAATCCCCCCCCCCCCACAATTCCACCCCTCGTCGTTTTACCTTTATTCCTAGGAGAAGAGATAAGGGAATAATAGACAGATAAGTCGAGTGTGTTCACACGAAGCCACGGTCATCGGGAAACCAAAGAGGAAGAGGGGGGGGGGGAATTTCGAAGGAAAGGGAAAAGACAATTGTTGTTACAAGGGTGCGATAAGAGAGAACGTAGCAACGAGGAAGGGGGGCAGTTGCAAGAGTTAAATAGCTCGTGAAACGCTAGTTGGAATTAGTTGTTTCCTCGTTTCTGAATGTGCATCCAGAAGTGAAAGACTTTAAGGGGTATACGAGGCTTGTTCTGAATTCTCGTAGCCTGCGATCTACACCGGGTCTCGTTTGGTACCACGATCACCCCTGATGTTCACTCGGTCCAGCACTTTCGGCCTCTCGTACCCCGAGAGTGTGCTTGTTCGTCCTCTAAAAGCTTTTGATACTTATACCACGTATGGGGGTGGCAAACATGAATTTCAGATCCATGGAAACATTGATCGAACCCCCGATCACCTTTGGTAACGAGCCTCACGGATTGGGGAAAAGAAATTTTGGGAGAAATGGTTTTTTATGGGTAAACAATTTTTTGGCATTTTTTAAACAATTTATTTGAAGAAGAAAAGATTATTTAAAAAGTAAAAAAATATTTGACGAATAAAAAATATTATTTGAGCAATAAAAAAAATTTAAACAATATAAAATATTATTTAAACAATAAAAAAATATTATTTAAGCAATGAAAAAAATATTTGAACAATCAAAAATATTATTTAAGCAATAAAAAAAATATTTGAACAATAAAAATTATTATTTAATCAATAAAAAAAATATTTGCATGATAAAAGCGATTGTTTAACCAATAAAAACAAATATAACATCAATACAAAATATTATTTCAGCAAAAAAAAACTTTCAAGCAACAAAACCAATTTTTTTTTAATAAATAAAATTATTCAAGCTATAAAAAATTCATCTAAGCAATATATTGTTTTTTTTTTCGAAATCCCAGAGCGTCCTTATTTAATAAAAACTAGGGTGACAGGATGTAAAAAAAAAGGGTGGTAATAACAGTTCCTACAAGCATTAAATATGAATAAAGCGATCACCCCAGTCGAATAGGGTTTTTCCCCACGGTCCCGTTGGTAGGCCAGCTTGATCCAAAGGTAGGCGACCATACAAAACTATCCAGCTCGATGAATGTGTCCGCCTGCGGACCCGGTGAAAATTATAGGGGACATAAAATGTTCAGGGTCGAAAATATAAGGGTGGGTGGCGTTCATACTTCTGTGGGGAATACCATCTTTTCCTGGTTGGGGGATGGAGGTGGGTGTAGTAGGTATAGGTTAGTTGCAGTTTCCGCAGTACTTTTCTCCGAGTCACCATTGGGGCTCCCATTGGCTATAGGAATAGGCATTGCACCCCTCAGGGTGCACTATCTCACTTTTGCCTCAACCCCCCCCCCCCCTTGCCTCGATCTTCTTCCAACCTCTCACTGCCATTTCTCATCCGTCCTTTCTCTCACTTCATTCTATTCGTTCGCCAGACTCGAAGTACGACCTCGTGATTCCCCCCCCAGGTCTCACTTTTTTGGAGGTTATAAAAATCATGGCGTAACTCAGCCCCAGGAATGCGCACGTGGAATATGATATTCTTGGTTTCGTAGATGGTCGTGGTACGTTTTCACTGGGAGAGAGAATCGTCCGAGCAATGTGGCACACTCGGATGATAGCTGTTTGCCACCTAGTGAATGCACGCTTGGTCCACGATCTCACCGGAATGTGCATAATGCAGATGCACTCGGTAACACCTGGTGAATCTTAGGAGAACCAAGGCTTTGAGGCCAACATTTTAATTGACCCATTAGCCAATGTACCGAGCTGCGTTATTGCTCCATTCGACCCGTACCACAGTTCCTACCCTAAGACCTTCCTATTCCCGAAACTATAGTGCACAATCGTGAATGAACCTCGTTGCGCACATTATCGCTGAGACAATGGCCGATAACTCGATTCGCCAATGTGAAGATGATTGCAATATGCTCGCTCCGGCCTTAGCACGGATTAGCCGGACTCCTGGGGAATTCCCAGGCTCCTGGGGAAAAGCCCAGGGGCCTGGGGGAATGC
This sequence comes from Ophioninae sp. B BG-2022a, assembly GCA_030522765.1. Lineage (NCBI taxonomy): Eukaryota > Metazoa > Arthropoda > Insecta > Hymenoptera > Ichneumonidae > Ophioninae sp. B BG-2022a. The sequence goes on along the minus strand of JAPYZJ010001054.1, from coordinate 28,688 downwards.
CCAGGGTTGTGGGGGAATGTCCAGGGTTGTGGGGGAATGCCCAGGGTTGTGGGGGAATGCCCAGGTTCATGAGGGGAATGCCCAGGTTGGTGGGGGAATCCCCAGATTCGTTGGGGAACTCCCAGTTTCTTGGGGGACCCCCAGGTTCGTGGGGCATGCCCAGGTTCGTGGGGGAATTCCCATTTTTTGGGGAATGCCCAGGTTTGTGGGGAATGCCCAGGTTCGTTGGGGAATTCTCAGTTTCTTAGGGGATCCCCAGGTTCGTGGGGAATGCCCAGGTTTGTGGTGGAATGCCCAGGTTGATAGGGGAATCCCCAGGTTCGTGGAGGAATTCCCAGTTTCTCGGGGGAATCCTCAGTTTCGTGGGGGAATGCCCAGGTACCTGGGAAATTCCCAGGTCGCGACAAATCCGTGTCCAAAAGTGAACCAAGATTCTTTGACGATCCAGGAGTGACATTCGAGTGGTTCCAAGGCTGTGCCTTTATACCAAGCTGCAATTAGCCGGTACAATATCCTTCTGGGTACATAAAGTATGATCCTCAACGAGTCAAAAGTGACGGAACGTCCAGAGCAATCCCGAGATGACGCGTTTCCTCGAAATTGCAATTAGCACGTTGAAAGTTGCGTTTGGGGGAATACAAAGGAGGGTTCTTGACTCAGAAGCGACCGGACGTTCCCAGTGATCCCTTTGACGGTTGGTTAAGCCATTTTCCGTTACGACAAAGCGAATGATGATTTCTTTTCGCGTTATGAAAATGAAGTGAAATAGAAAAAAAATATAACAAAAAGGAGGGAAACGTTTTTGATGGTGAAAGGGACAGAAAGGGGAAAAAAAACGAAAAGCGGAAATACCAGCAAGAGGATTAATAATGATGAAAACGCGGTGAAAGGACAGCTTTGGCCAAAGCTCTTCGTACCGAACCTTACGTACATCATGTCGTGGCCATTTATACTTATGAATATAAATGCGCCCTTGGCTTGCTCCTCGCTTGTCCCGTAATAAATGCTGCTTGTGGACACTGTTGAACACGAACATCCACCATCATACGTGACGACCCAGGAATGGAAAATGGCTCGGGAAGAGGACAAACAGACGTTGGACCAACCCCCAACGATTCCGTCTAACCAGATCTCGTTGCAAAATTCCATCCCTCTTCCTCCCTTTATTCTTCTATTCAACATTCACAACCTTCTCGTTTCCAGCCAGTGTTACCAGACCTTCCAAACAGCAACTCCTCTGTGACTCCTGGGGGCCCCAGTGACGACCAGCTTCCACAGTGCCACGTGAAAGCATCCAAAAAAAAATGGATGACGCCGTCTCTCTCTATCCTCAAACGCCAGAAACGAAACGCACAAAAGAATAATTAATATTAAGAAGCCTCCTCGCACAATGGAACAACGTCCATTCCAGACCCAACATCAGCTTCCCAACCGTCCTTGCTGCAACCTCGTTTCTCTCTTTTTTTTTTGAGTTTCGTTGCGTTTTGGAAAATCCATCACGTAAAATGATTCCCAACTTTATCATTTTTATTTTATTATTTGTTTGGGTTTGTTTGGGTTTGAAAAATTCGTCACGTAAATTGATTCCCAAGTTTGCTATTTTCATTTGATATTTGTTTGGGTTTGGAATATCCATTACGTAAAATGATTCCCAACTTTGCCATTTTCATTTTGTATTTGTTTGGGTTCGTTTGGGTTTGGATAATTCATCACGTAAAATGCTTTCCAGCTTTTCCAATTTTTATTTTATACTTGTTTGGGTTTATTAAAAAAAAGGACAACCTGTTGAAGACATCAATACTTGTTCTCTCAACTCCACCAACTAAAAATTCCCAAAAAAATTGAAAAAAAAAAAATCTTGAAATCCTTTTTGGTTGTAGTGCTGTCCAATGACTATCTCGAACGTTCTCAGTCGTAATTTGGCTCCACCGTGCTCCAGGAGAAAAATAAAAATTCCTAAACTCGTTTCTACGTCAATTCTGCGAAAATAAAAAAGAATGGACAAATATGAAACGGGATATTGGTTTGAAAAATTGGCTCGATAGAGCCGTAGATATCGAATATCACGAGGAACGATGTTTAGCTGGCTTCGTTGGCCAGAGACACTTTGTGGAATCGTTGGTTAGGTTGGGAAAGAAAATTGGGTAAGATCTCGTTGGGACGAGGGGATGAACGTCGAAATCGACTTTTAGCTTGATCTCTCGACCAACAGGATTGTCAGAGTTCGATAGGAGGGGGGATTTCGTGGCTGACGTTTCTTTTCGATACGAGACGCTTTCATCCTATTACCTTGGTTGAAGGAAGGTAGAAACAAAAGGAGATCGGTTATGGAAGAATGGTGAAGGATGCAGTTACCTCCAGGCTGTATAAGCTGACCCAAACGAACAAGTTCGTGTCTCTACCTGTTTCCTTGACGTTTCGCTTTGATCATCCTACCTAAAAGAACCGGAAAGCTGAAGGTCGAAAGTCCACTCGGTTGGAACGATCCAACCTTCCATCATTCGATTCCAGTTCGAACCTCATCAACGAGTTCTTTTCCAACGACCAAAAAACGTTCTACGGAATCAGGGTGCCGTCAGGATTGACCCAAATATCGGGCAACCTCAATGCCAGCTAGTTTAGCCTTTTGCCTCTTTTTTTGGTCGGAAAGAAAGTTCCACCTACTGATGAGGGTTCCAGATCATGTTCCCAAACCCCAACCACTGGAAACCAAAATGATACCTTGTTTAGCTTTTTGGTTCTTTTTTTCGGATTTTTTTGAAATTTTCCTAACCCAAAAAAACCCAAACAAATTCTATGTCGTTCAGCCTTTTGGATTTTTTTTTGTACTTTTTTTTCGGTTGGAAAGGAAGTTCCAAACCAAAACACCAGAAACCAAAATGCTAGAGCTTTTTGGTTCTTTTTTTAATTTTATTTTTTTTATTTTCACTTTTTTGGAATTTTTTTTTGGTTGGAAAGGAAGTTTAACCTACGAATGAGAGTTTCTGGTTTAAGATTCTCGAAGAGTTGTCGATCATTTTCCAAACCCAAACACCAGAAACCAAAATTCCACCTCGTTTAGCCTTTTGGTCCTTTTTTGAATTTTATTTTTTGAATTTCCACTTTTTTGGAACTTTTTTTTTGGTTGGAAAGGAAGTTTAACCTACAAATGAGAGTTTCTGGTTTAAGATCCTGTAAGAGTTATCGACTATGTTCCAAACCCAAACACCAGAAACCAAAATTCCACCTCGTTTAGCCTTTTGGTTCTTTTTTGAATTTTATTTTTTTTATTTTTATTTTTTTGGAACTTTTTTTTGGTTGGAAAGGAAGTTTAACCTACGAATAAGGGTTTCTGGTTTAAGATTCTCGAAGAGTTATCGAGCATGTTCCAAAACCCTCTTCAAACGACCCCCTTGTCCATTATCCTCGATACGGCCTCCGATAGTCCTCCAACATCAACCTTTCTTACGTTTCTTGCCAGCTCCGGAACTTCCTGTCCATTAGACCATCCGGAAAGACTCTTCTGTACCGGCCGAACACGATTCATCCACCTACGAACCCAACCAAGACTCGATCAAAGTCGAGGACCACTCTCGCTTTATTCTACCACTGTTTCAACGTGAAGAATCGCCCTTCTTGCTACCCAACTAATACTACGACCATCCTTACTTCGGTCATCAATTTTCACAAGGGAATTTCTAAGGTTTTTTTTTAGCCCTTCGAAACTTCGAACCCTTTCTCGTTCTACGATCGAAATTAAATTTGTTTGGGTTTGTTTGGGGTGGGGGTGAATTAATTTAGACACTATTTAGTCCCGGTTGGATTTTCGAATGGGTGAAAATAAAAACACAATGATTTTTGAATTTTTGCAAATTTTCTAAGATGCTAGAGAACTTTGAAAATTTTTTTAAGTTACTGGAAATTTTTCAAAATTATTCAGGGTATTCGAAATTATTTATAGCTTTTTGAGTTGTTTGAAATTTATTGAATTTTTTCCAGTTGCTCGTAATTTTCGGTTGCCCTGAAATATTTCCGAATTTTCCAAGTTGCTCAAAATTTTGAAAAAGAAAGTTCATCCTACTCAGGTTGCTAGAAAAATTCAAAATTTTCAAAATTTCGTTTTTTAATATCCTTTCGAACGTTCGTATTCCAACGAATCCAAAATTTCGATTTTTCTGAAAGCAGATGATTGAAATATTTTTAAAATCGTGTTTTTGAAAAAGGAAGATTGGGAATTGGAAATTTTGGTTTTTCAAGGACGTATGAGTTACTGAAAGGGCAAAAAAGGGACGAGGCAACGCTCTAGTCAAGTCTCGTATATTTCTTGGGGGTCTTCGTCGTACATCCATTCCTCGAGGAGGGAAAAGCTCGTCGTTTTTTTTTCTCTCAGTTTCTCTTCCACCCCCATGATAGCTGTTTCGCCCTGTGTCCATCATGTTTCTGGAATCGTTCCAAATTCGGGGTCAGAAAATCTTGCGAGCTCGGTGTCGCTGTATTCGTTGAGGAGCTCAAGAAAAAGATCAAAAAAAAAAAATACGAAAACGAAAAAAAAATGAAACGTTACGAATTTTTCTTTTCATCTGGTTCTTCGTCATTTTCTCGATCTCCTTTCATCTCTGTTTATGTGTCTTGATGGCACAGCCGACGAAAAAAAAAGGGCGCCAGTGCTTTTCGTTTCAACTGCGTCACGTCTTTTTTCCTAACTTCTGGCCAGCCACGTTTTTAGTGCGAGCGCAAATAAATGGGGATGATAAAAAATTGAATGAGGCTAATCAACGATAAGGATCGTTTCTTTCATCTTGAACTCAAAAATAATTCATTAAATATTTATGGTCATTTTTATCATCAATTATTTCAATTCCATCAATATTTTCAATTTTATTACTAATTATTTCAATTTTATTACCAATTAATTCAATTCCATCAATTATTTCAATTTTATTACCAATTATTTCAATTCCATAAATTATTTCAATTTTTTCATCATTTAATTCAATTTTATCATTAATTATTTCAATTCCACCAATTAATGCAATTTCATCATCAATTATTTCAATTCGAACGATTATTTCAATTTTATCATCAACAATTTCAATTCGTCAAACAAAATCCTAAGTATTTTGCAATATATTCAATTTTTTATTTTATTTAAGAAATTGAACGCCAAACTTCACTTTTTTCAAATTCGATAAACAAAATCCTAAATATTTATCACTCGTATTTTTATTTTCAATTTTTTACAATTCGAAAAACCAAACTTTCAATATTTTCCAGTCTTTCCAATTTTTTTTTCAATTCAATAAATAATTGAATTTAATAAAAAATACTTTATTTCTTACAGTCTGCACCCAATTCAGCAGAGGCGTGTTCTCCATGCTGGGTGCAGTGAGTCCAGACTCTTTCGACACTTTGCACTCGTACAGCAATACCTTCCAAATGCCATTCGTGACCCCATGGTTTCCAGAGAAGGTAAGAGATCCATCGTACCAAAAAATAAATAAATAAACAATTTTTAAAAAACAAATAAAAAGATTTCAAAAAATCACTTTTAAAAAATTCAACTAAAAATCGATTTAAATATATAAAAAAAATCGAAAAAATTAAAAACTCTGAAAAATTAATCACCAAATCGAAAAACAATGTTTTCAAAAATAAAAACAAGTAGAAAAATCAATAAAAAATTCACAAAAAAAAAAAACAAATAAAGCTCGAATCCCGAAACCAGTAAATCATTAAAAATTCACCTCGAATTAATGATGACCCGTTTATTTAACCAGCAAACAAAATAAAACCCGTCTCGTTCGTACGTTACCGGAATAAACAAATGAGTCGTCCTTCCAAAAATTTCGAATTTCCACAAATGCACAAATGCTCTCCATACTGATCGATGAAAATGAGCAATAAACAACCTCCTTTTCGCATAACAATAAATAAACAATAAACAAAAAAAAACAAAAACAAAAAACAAAAAACGAATATGAAAATTTCAAGCGAACGTTGCTCAATTGAAATATCGCGAATAATGCATTATTCGTAAAGGGGGTTTCGAGTACTCGACTATGAGAATTCGGGAAAGATAAAGAGGGACGGACCACGACCTCATAATTACGCGAACCAATTTCGTTTTCCAATTTACATTTTCAAATGAAGCACCGACGCGAGTGGAATTTATCCGTTAGCTCAAAATCACGAAAATATATACATTTATATATATATATATATATACACACGTGGAGAAAAAAATATAAAAATGCATATATATATATATATATATATATATATATATATATATAACGTACTTTTGGCATTTGCATGGAGGAAGGAAAGTTGAAACGAACGCGATATAATTCACGGGGACTCGATTGTCCAGAATTAAACGAACGGATTGTTAAATGTTTCAATAGAATTGGAGAGCGGTGAGCAAACTTTAATCACTTGATGAATATCGAAAACGGCTGACTCCCGGGTAAACTGAATACGTACGTGGATAGATACCCAATAATACAAAAGTCATAATTCATCAAATTTATTGTCGTTAAATTCATTTGTTTAAATAATTAATAAATAGGAATAAACATATTATTTATTTAATTAATGGAAATTTGTTGAATTAATTTATATTTATTTAATTCGTTTGAGGAATTATATGTGTGTGTGTGTGGGTTTAAAAAATTTTTTTTTGAGGGTGGATATGTATTAAAAATGTTGAGATGAAATTTGTTTTTTTTTTTTTTTACTGTTTTTGCAGGTACTCACACCGTCTTCCGGACTATTGGATTTTGCGATAAGCATGCGACCGGATTATCATCGAGCTATCATTGACACCGTAAGACACTACGGCTGGAAGAAAATTATTTACTTGTACGATTCTCACGACGGTGAGTAAATAAATTTTTGAAAAATGTTTTTCTCGTAGAAAAACGAAATTTTCGGTTTAAAAATGTTTGGAAATATGAATGCATTTTTTTAAATGTTTAAAAAATATAAATGTATTTTCAAGAAAGTTTGAAACATAGAGATGCATTTTTTTAATGTTTAAAAAATATAGATGAATTTTTTAAATAATTTGAAAAAATATAAATCAATTTTTTTAAATCATTTAAAAAATACAAATTAATTTTTTTAAATCATTTGAAAAATATAAATGGATAAAAAAAAGATCAACATTTTTTAATTTTTTAATTTTCACATTTAAAAAACTAAAAAAATTTTTTAATTAAAATTTAAAAAATTGAAAAATAAAAAGACAAACGAAACATTAGTCAAGCAATAATTGCCCCGCACTATCTTGAGCGATTACGCTGAGCGTCGCATCGAAGACCACACAAAAAAAAACAATAAAAAAACAATTTAAAAAAACAACAACAAAAAAACACTCTGGATCCACCGCAGAACGAATGGATTTTGTCCAGCTTCGATAAAGGCGACCAATTATCTTCTGGAAATGCAAGGGCGATCTCGTAGGACCAGGAGTCGGTGGGCGACAGCTAGAGGGGGGGGAAGGAGGGAAAAGAGGGTTTTTCGTCGCTGGGAGGGCCTTAATTACGAAATGCAAATGCAAATATACTTGAGGGAGGACGCACTAGTGAAAAAGCCAGGACGCGATATATATAGCTCATGGCTATCTCGTTCGTGCATTTCTCTATCCCGGAAGTCAAAACGTTCTTCGCTCCCAAGTGCAACGTTGTGCAACGATAAAACCGTTATTTCCGGGACGCGAGAATTTTTTTTTTTTCAAAAAACACTTTTCACGAAAATAAAAATGAGAATAAAAAATTATTCGAATTAGTTTTATGAATTTTGATAAGGAACGATTGCGTTAAATAAAAACGAACTAAAAAATAGAAATAAATAAATAAATAAAATAAGAATAAAAAATGGAAGAAAATTTTTTGAATATTTTAAAAAATATATATAAATAAATAAATCCTTAAAAGAAGAATTCAAAAATGGAAGAAAAATAATAAAAATAAATATGTAAATAAATACATTTGTCATCGAAGATTTTTGCGGTTTTCGAAATTGTGCGAATTTTGGGAATTCATTTTTTTTTTTTCATTTGGACAACCGTAGAAGTGAAAGTATCACGTGTATTGCCTGGAATACACATCGCTGGTAACATTGAAGGAATTCAACTTCAAGGACTGTCCGCATGCCAGTCTCTATACTAAGAATCATTAAAAGTCCTCGTGTCGTTCGAATTATCTTTGGGTGCATGCAATCATATTTACAGCTCCTTCCACTACTGTTGCAACGTCTAACGAGTCCTCGAAACTAAAATTGACAATTGTCTTCGAAATACACGTTAGGCTGATGACCAAAAATAAAAAAACAAGTTCAACGAATTGAAAAATAATTGTTGAATAATTATTAATATCAAGACGTAACAATTATTCAATATTTAATTTTTCACGAAAAAAATGAATACTTTAAAAAATATATATACATATATATTTTTCTCTTGAAATATTTATTAAGACTGAAATATTTTTAAAAATTATTTATTTTGGGCAACATGCTATAAAAATTTTAAAAATTGTTGAAAATCGTTTGTTTAATATTGAACAAATTGTTTATTTAATTATTGAATAATTAAACAAGTAATAATTGTTCAATAATTATTTTTTCACCAAAAACCAATATTAAAAAAATACGAAAAATAAATTTTACTCGAAGATATTTATTAAAAGTGACGTATTTTTGAAAATTTGAAAACTGAGCAAACTTTTTGAAAACTCGGGTTGAAAATTAAAAAAAAAAAACAGAAAAAATAATTAATACCTTCCGTACACCGTGTACACCCTGTATATCATAAAAATATAATTTATACGAGAAAAAGAGGAAAATTTTTTCCTCCCGTTTTATTTTCCGTCGAAATTCGTTACCTGCGGTTAATCCCGGAGGTTTCGTCACGAGGAAGCCGTTTAAGAGCTCATCGGTATTGCGTACTCGTAGTTTCTCATCGAAAGCGATAATACGTATATTATTTTCACGATCGCGAGATCCGATCGTCGCGAAAATAAAAAAATAAAAAAATTTTTAATAAAAATTTATTTTTCACGTTTATCGTCCCATGACGTATTTCCGGAAAGTCCGAGACCGTAAATTTAATGTTAAATCGTATTTTTTTTCTTATTTTTTAATTAAAGATTCATCGGAAGAATTAAGGGGGTGACCTTGAATGAAAAATAACCGCGTGGTCGTTGATTTGAAAAAAAAAAGGAGAAAAAGAAAAATAGAGGGGGGACTCGATAAAGTTAGGATTTGCTTTGATGGAGTCTCGTCGATTGTCACAGTTCGAAGCAAAGTGTCGAAGCGAACGTCCAGCTTCAATATCCCCTGCCCCCATACGGACCCTCTCCCGAAGTGCCAAAATCGTTGACTCCGAGTGACAAAATTGTTATTAAAAAAAAGTCATCCTAGGTATTACGAAAAAAACGTAATGTCAGGGTGAACGAACCTCCTCTACGTACGTTTCGTGCTAAAATCGTTTTAATCTTAAATCTTATTTAAAACTACGCTAAAATCTCAACATTTTGTCATAAAGTTTATTTTCTATATAAATATTTTAATTTTTTAATTTTTTTCAATTTGTAAAATTTTTATTATATATATATATTAACATTTGTTTACATTTATTCATTATTTTTTATTCAGATAAATTTATATATACATATTACTATTTTTTTTTAATTATTAGTTAATTTAAAAAATTGGAAAATTTTATTATTATTAATATTCTTGTTGTTATTTTATTTTTTAAATATATATATATAGATATTTTTTTTTGATATTTTTTATATATAAATATTTATTTATTATTATTATTTACTGTTTATTTTTTTGAAAAATCGAGAACTCATTTTCTTTGTAATAAAATACAAAACGAAAATTAGCAGTTCGAATGATAATGAAATATTAGTAGTTTTAATTAATATTGAAAAATTATTGGTGCAAATAATATGAAGAAAAAAAAAAGCACAGTGTGACGCATGAATGACCGTCGATCGTTTAATTGCAAATTAGTTGCACGTTTGTTAGTCGATTCGCAACTTGTCGTAAGCGTTGTGAAATTATTATGCTAATAATTGCAATACTCGAATGACATTTCGCAAGGACAATTATTACGAAAGTTCATTTTCCTGTGAAGTATCTCTGCTCGCGTTGTGAAATAATTGTCGACTCTCGTTTACAAGTCTCGACACATCAGTTTTAGCGACGACACGACCGAATCGTGAATTTTACAACTTCGAATGTGCAATCAATTTTTAAAACGATTATTTTTAATACGAAAAACAAAAACGATTTTTTTCTTTGACAAATAGAAATAAAATAAAAAGAAAATTTAACAGGAATATTTTTGCAATATTTTATTGCAAATTTTTTTTAACAACAAATATTTATATTCAATGAAGATCGATTTTATGCGATCTTAAAGATTCGCAAATAATGAATTTTGGGAAACGTCTCAATTCGATGAAATATGGTGTTTACCCTCGACGATTTATAAATTTATGATTGATTGGGTTCCATCGATTTATCATTATCGATTATATTGATTTTGCTTTCCAACTGAGTGATAAGCAAATTGCTCAATTTCTTACGATTCAACACATGACAAAATTAATTTTATGAAATGCACTGAGAGTGAAAAAAAATTATTTATGTCCTTCGATTTAATTAATTATTAATTTTATTATTATTATTATTATTATTATATATCCCAATAATGTATTATTAATTAATTTTATATTCTATATATATATCTATATGCATTAATTAATTTCATTGTGATCAATAATTACTCCAAAAACTTAAACTTGTTTGGGTTTGTTTGGGTTTATCGTAAAATCGTAGAAACGTTTATTAAAATCAGTGCAAAGAAACGCAGGTGGTATGCAGATGCTTTTTTCGCAACTTGAACAAAACAAGAAAAATGATTCAGCTAATTATAATATTCGCTTAATGTGATAATTGGACAAAAAGCAGGAAAAAACCAGTTGTCTAAAGTAACCAGGCAAGTTTATCGGAATCGATATAGTCTATACGTTATTGCGTAGGTGTTCGAACGTTGAGGCACATTAGGAGCTCCCTGGAGGCAATAAAGACGATCAGCATCAACGATTCCACTGATCTGATCGATCCGGCCAATCGCATTACACTTATCGAGTCACTTGTCCGAGAAAATCATATTCTTGTATCGTTGCAACAATTTTTTTTTCGAATTTTTTTTCGAATTTTTTTTCAAATTTTTTTTCGAATTTTTTTTCGAATTTTTTTTCGAATTTTTTTTTCGAATTTATGTGATTGCAAAAGCTACCTATCAATGAAAGAGCATAACCAACCAAAGGCCCTTTGCATTTTAAATGTTCCTCTGGATTATGCCCTTTTCGTGAGACCTTTTTACGATATACACGTATACCCCCTTAAACCCAACCAACTTCCGGTCTCCCTCTCGGGGAATCAGGCGATTTCCGCCTATTCCCAACTTTTCACGATCGAGCCCAGGCTAGAGTTTCGAGACTTCGTTTAACGACGAGAAAGAGAAAGAAGGAAGGTGGGGGGGGGGGGTAAAAGATGAAGAGAGAGAGAGAGGAATATCGTCTGCCCTATCGGTATAACAACTCTCCAGGGACAATGTGGGACGAGAATTCCCCCGTATCCTTGCTTCCCACCCCCCCTCCTCTTCTTTATCTTTTCTCGATCGATAACGCGAAAAGAAAGCACGAGGATATCGCCGACCTATACAGGGTGACCGGTTATTCGACCTGTTCGAGACAAGAGTCATTTTAGAGGTCATTCTGTTGGGATGGTTTAACAATTTTTTATTAATTTTCAGAATTGTCGTCGAAATCGAATAATTGGGAAAAAATAATTTATTCGAGGTTTGGAAGAGGGTAAGAGGTCAGTGACCTTGAAAGAGGTCATTTCAATGGTCTTTAGTGGTTGTCGAATGATCTGGAAAGAAATCGTATAATGATCTTGAGAGGTCGTCCAATGACCTTGAAAGAAATCATGGAATGACCTTGAAAGAAGTAATTCAATAACCTTGAAAGAAATCATTAAATGACCGTGAAAAAAAGTAATTTAATAACCTTGAAAGAAGTAATTCAATAACCTTGGAAAAAGTAATTCAATAACCTTGGAAAAAATCATACAATTACCTTTAAAGATATCATTCAATGACCTTGAAAGATATCATTCAATGACCTTGAACCAGGTCATGCCCTTTCGAGTTCATGAAGTCTATAGAATGAGCTCTTTTAGAAAATTCCTCGATTTATCGGTCACCCTGTATAATAACATCCAGTGCTCGTCTGACGAGGATTCTGGAAGGGGCGAAGTGCACAGGCTGGAAAACAATGAGAAGAAAATATTATCAATGTAAGCAGGACCGATTTCAAAGAAGATACATTTCCGATGTTTTATTCGGCTCGGTCTCGGGTTGACAATGGATCGCATACTTAATTTCTGTTAGCTCAACGAACCCGAGCGAATTCCCGTTGAACTGACGGGAGCGGTACGTCTTCCCTGACTCCTTTGGAGGCTCGTAAATCTCGGTAGATAATTCTACACTCAGATCGGAGATATAGTAAACATCAGTATTTCCATTCCCTATGGAGGAACCGACGGAGTGTCTATTGTCGACTCGGCAAATCAGTGATGACTCCTTTGTGGTCACATCCGCTTTAATTTAATGGATGCGAAACGGTTCAGTTGCAACCCCTCCTGGATTCGCAACGACCTATAGGTCCATCCAGAATGAGCACCAACCTGGAGTCTTCAAGAAAAGATTTCTAGAGCCAGACATTAGGGTCTGGATTCCCTAGCATCAGAGACTTTCGAAGTTTTGGAATATTCCAATCCTGGACTCGAGAAAACTCTAAAGCTTGACATTTGGCTGGTCCGGATAAAAGACTCCGTTGAAAGATCAAGGAATTCTAGGTTTCAAGCCATTCCAAATGGAAACAGCTGGAATGTCCTCCAAACCCAATGGCCCACCCTACATTGCTAGTCTAAAGAAACAGCAGTTGGATGACTGATAATAGAAAAGGACTGGAAGTTCTGCTAGAGTCTTGAAGGAGCCTGTAGTGCACCGCGTGAACTAAGGTCAACGCGCCCATGTCGAGCAGTAAATTCGAGTTAAGGACGTCGGCTAGGTTGCGGTATCGTCGTTCAAACGGCCCGGTCTTCGTACAGCTTAGAGCAATGCACATGAGCCACTCTGGTCGACATTGTATCTCGCGTGCCATAACTGTCGCTCTGGGACTGCGTGGATAGGAGGGGTAGAAATTGGTCCGAGAGAGAGAGAGAGGAATTGTGAATCGGAGGGAGAGAGAGGTTACCGAGAGGATCGTTTGCAAGAGCAGCACAGTTGGAGATGGCTCACGCAAGCACATAGGACGGTCACACCGCAAGGCCAAGTGGATTCGCGCGCCAACCATGCGTACCAGATAGAAGCCGTTATGTACTGTCAACCGCGTGCCCGAGTCCGCGTGACCAAACCCATACCGACGAGCCACCGACACCTACACCAAGAGATCGGGACTCGATAGCGGTCGACCGTTGGATACGCAAGCTAGGAATTTGCTTCCCGGAGTACCCTTGGCCCCCTTTCAACCCCTTGGTGTCCAACCGGCAATAGTAGGTCCTGTAGTCACTGCGCAGGGTGTTCACAGTGGACCTGGCTCCGCATTACCGCAGCCTCATCCCTGTTTAGGCTTCGAACTCCCACTCTTGATCATTAACGCTCGCTGTGTTTGGGTTGCGGAACCCTCCACCTTCCTCTTCCTATCTAACTCTACGACCATCCGTAGTCCCGTGTCCACTGATCGCACGCTTACTGAAATTTGAGACCAGGAACGCCTACAGGATCCTCCTGTCCTGCCTGACTATCTAATACACCCATCTGGTCATCCTTCAACCGTTGTTACCCTTCGTGGTATTCGAGTCTGGCCTTTCCTTTTTCGCTGTTTCGAGGCATGAAGGTGTTCTGAACATGTGGCTAAAAAATCGTTTAGTTATCTCAAGTATTTTAGGAGTTACAGCCTTTTTAGTGATACCGTTTGCAGCCTAGAAGACTACTAGATCGGGTAGGCAGGTAATTTCGTCCTCTGGGTGATGTGGGACATCAGAAACCACGCACCAATAATCTTCGGAGGATCCTCTTTCGTTTTGGATCCTCTTGGGCTCGTTCGATGACCCTACCACGATCGTAGGTCTCATTGGTCATGCTCCAACTACCAAACTTTCGGCAGAACTTTCAGTATCTAGATTCAACCGGTTTCTATCAACCCTCCAGGCTATTGGGGTCAGATATCAGGCAATTTGGGAATTGGATCGTAATCGGGTTTTTCGAAAGATCGCGCTGATTGTTTCATTGTAACTAATTGACCATCGCGATGAGGGTCGACCCAATGACTCATCACATTTCCCGATTACATCGCGGCGTCAATGGATATAACGCGGCCATAGAAATTTTGGCGCTTCGACGAGAGCCAACTCAGCCAATGATCCTCACACCCTGTCGTATCATTAGAGATGCAACGAGATCCGGCCTGCGATCGGGAAGTATCGGGAACCATTGTGGCTTCGAAGCCGGAAGGGAAATTGCGGGCCTCGTTAGCGGCTGCGTCGTCATGTTGAAACTCGATCGCGAGATATACCATCAAACCGTCATCGGATTTGTGTGTAAGTACGAAGCGACCAACATCTCCGACGAAAATTCGTCTATCCATCGAGTCTCTTCTTCAACATCCTTATCAAGCTACAAAGGAAATGTCTTTTCAAAAATGTTGAAAAAAAAGCATCGAAAATACTCTTTCGACCTAAAAACGTCATTTCCCCGATCCTAAAGTTCGACCTATTGGCGTCATATGGCTTTACTGGAATCTTTAGTTTGGGTTTGTTTGGGTTCTGTATTTTGCATTCGGGTTTGTCTGGGTTTAAGGAAAAGTAAATCTGTTCGCAGAAATTGGGTTTGGGTTTCTTTGGGTTTCCAAAGTCCGGTTTAACTGGGATATAATTCATGACGCAGGCAATCTGTTGATCGTCGACTGTGGTCTTCACGAGGGTTGGAGCACGACGACTCTTCCGAAATTCGACGGTGAAGATCCAACGATAAGATTAAGCCCGGATCAGGGTGTGCTGGTGATAAACCTGATGTACGTTGGTGTGGCTATTGGCTCATTGGGGCCGATAGTGCTGATGGACCGTCTAGGTAGAAAGTGGACATTGTTAGTGGCGGCATTGCCGAAAGTTTTGAGCTGGTTAGCGATGGGTTTGGCGAGGGACCGTTTGGCGCTGTATACAGCAAGATTGCTAGGTGGTGTAGGTTGCGGTATAACCTATTCGGTGATGCCGATGTACCTTGGTGAAATAAGTAGCAAGAGGACTCGTGGTCCATTGGGTACGATGATGGCGGTTCTAGTAAACACCGGTGTCCTCATGATATACGCTATTGGCCTATACGTATCGCGTTTCACGATGTCAATGATATCACTGGTGATACCCTGCGTCTTCATCCTGACCTTTTTCTGGCTACCGGAGACATCGGTTTTCCTAACTCGAAAGAATCGATTGAACAGAGCTGAGAGAACCCTCAAGTGGTCCCTGGGTAAGGAAAACGTCGAAGCTGAGTTGGAGGAAATCAAGAGAATCGTCGCAACCGAGGACGAAGCAAATGGCCAAACGAGTTTCTTTGGCTCATTGAAGGAAGCCTTCAAGCAACCAGGAAACAGACGATCTTTTGGGATTGCCTTGATCGTTTTGAGCGCTTTGACCTTGACCGGAGCTGCTCCCGTTCTAGCTTATCAATCCTACATCTTCAAAGAAGCTGGATTCAGCATAGGCACCAACTTGGGTATCATCTCGACAGGTTGTGGTATTCTATTCGCTGGTATAACTTGCGTCGCCCTCGTACGTACCGTTGGCAAACGAAAACTTTTGCTCGTTGCGACTCCACTTTGCGCTTTGGCCCTTGGCACCATCGCAGTCTACTTTACCCTAGCCAGCAACGGTTTTAACGTTTCCTTCGCCAACTGGATACCAACAGCCTTCGTAGTCGTCTACATCATTTTTTACGGCCTCGCCCTTAATTCGCTACCCCTTGCCTACATGGGCGAAATATTTGCTTTCGAGGTCAAAGTACCAGCTGCCATTTTTTGCGCACTCTACTACGCAATCACCACGACTATGACCGTCAAATTTTATCAGGTAACTGGTCACTACAAAGACCCCAATGGAAGAGTCTTCAGTCATTCCTTTTTCCTAATTTGTTTTTCATTATGTTGATCTGTTTCTTTTCTGGAAGGTGATGGCTGATAACTACGGCGTCCAAGCCCCCTTCGGTGTCTTCGCCCTGATAACGCTCATCCTTTGGATACTCATTTATTTATACGTGCCCGAGACTGAGGGAAAGAGCTTGGAGGAGATTCAGGATGCTTTGCACAGGAGAACGACTGCCACCACCGATAAGGAGAAGAAAAGGAATCCTTCCTAGTCATTCATCAACCCAAACAAACCCAAACTAACCCAACTCCTCCACCCTATCATTTTGGATCATCTACCTCTTGTCATCTACCATTTTCCAAACAAAACTGTCTTCGACCAGTCAATCAATACCAAATAAAGAAGCCAGTTGCAAAAATGGATTTTCGTTGTTGTTTCTTTTGGGCTCCCATTGGATTGACCAGATAGTTCTTCTTTGGATTTCCATTGGATTTACCAAGTTGTTTGGGATTCTGTTGGATTGGTCAGATTTTTTGGGTCTTTTTGGGTTTCCATTGGATTTTTCTGGCTGTTTGGGTTTGTTTGGGTTTCTATTGGAATGATCAGGTTGTTTGGGTTCCTATTGGATTTTTTAGGCTGTTTGGGTTTGTTTGTTTGGATTTTTCAGGCTGTTTGGGTTTGTTTGGGTTTCCATTGAATTCTTCAGGCTGTTTGGATTTGTTTGGGTTTTCATTCGATTGATCAGGTTGTTTTCTTTTGGATTTCCATTGGATTGATCAGGTGATCGAAGGTTTTGAGCAAACGGCCCAAATTATCACCAACGGTTCTCGTCTTCGATTACACCGGTACCGGATGTGTGCGTAAACCCAAATCAAGATTGATAAAGCACGACGGTTGCTATGCACCCACGAGTTGCACTTTGTGCATCAGCTGAAGCAGCATTTACCCGGGCGTGCATTATCCCGATGAGAATATCGAGAGAGCGATCTAGTTGGGGTGGAAGGCTGAAGAGGGTTGGGGGGTTGAAGAGGTTGGGGTAGGGACCAAACCATAACGTTACTCATGAAAATCTACCTACCCCTCCCCTCCCTTCACCATTGATTCTGCCAGACCTTCCAACATCCTCCATCTCCCAACTACTCTCCCCTATCATTTATTTTGACGCTATTGGCTCTTTGACGGAAATGTCTCTATTGGGTCCACCCTCACTTTAAAACCATAATCAACGCACTCTCGGACTCCGACGATGACCTGATCCAACCGACGATCAATGGCCGATGAAATTTTTCGTTCCGAGACAATTTTCAAGATTATCCATTGCCCATTTATGGACACTTAAGGGGAAGTAGAAAAGGATGAGAAAAATGATTTTTAAATTTTGTTGAATATTTAAAAATAATTTTTTAACAATTGAAGTATTTTTTAATATATTTTTTTTAGTGGTTTACCATTCAAAAATTATTGGATTTAATATTTATGTACTTAAAGATTATTTATTAAATAGTAAAATATCTAAACAATCTTTTTTTGTATATTTACTTGCGGGGAATTTTTTTTTAACTTTTGAGTGTTAAAAAATTATGTATTAATTATCCAAACATGGAAAAATTATTGTTAAAAAATACGAATATTTAAAAATAATTTTCCAAGTACACAAACCCAAAAAAAAAAATTTTTAAGTATCTAATTACCTGAAAATTATTTTCTAAGTATTCAAGTATTGAAAAATTATTTTTTAAATATTAAAACATTCAAAAATGATTATTCAAAAATTAAAATATTAAAAAAATAATTTTCTACGTCCATAAAAATACAAAAAAAAAACTTAAGTACCCAATTCCTAAAAAATGATTATTCATTATTCAACAACCGAATAAAAATCCTAAAAAAAAAGACTCGATCCTCATCGCTCTTCTCGAATTGGTTCTCCACTCGAAAATCCCATTTTTTTCCCCCTCGAAACGTCAGCAATTCACACGTCCATCGAAATATTTGTCCAACGGGTTCACCTTTTTTTTCCCAATTCCTCCTATATATATATATATATATATATTTTACTGTTTTTCTGCGCAGTTCCACCTGTCCAGAACAGTGCGGTTGTTGATGCTTGATTTTTTAACTTTTTCGTTTTTGTTTTTTTTTTCATTCTCTATTTTTTTTTTCAACGTTACCCACTCTCCACTCCACCGCGTTCTGACATTTTCTACGTTTCACAGTTTTGTCAGTAATCTCTTACCGTCGACTGTTTCTGCGATGTTGAAACTGCCACGGGATGGAGCAATTTCATTGGTTGGCAAAAAACCTGCGAGGGACCAGACGACCGGCAAAAATAGTAACTGAAATGTGCAACGAGTACATACCCTCATCTATATATATATATATACATATATAGGCATATAAATGTATATAAATGTGTATATATGTATAAAAATGTATATAAATGTGTATATATGTATAAAAATGTATATAAATGTGTATATATGTATAAAAATGTATATATATATATTTAAATGTATATATATGTATATAAATGTATATGGGTGCGTACGTACACGTATTGTGACATGTGGAGTATTCAGCGCTGGAGAAGCCCGGATCGACTCGAACGGGCGTGAAATTTATGAAAATGGTACGAACTGTCGTTGGCAGGTTGCCGGTGGAAAAGACTGCGTAACGTTTTCAGCGTGTGGCTTTTATTTCAGTCTCTATCTCTCTCTCTCTCTCTGTCTGTCTTTTGTCTCTTTTTTATTTTTATTTTTTTTTTTGTATTTTTTATTTTATTTTTTTGGTTTGGGTTTGTTTGGGAAACCCAAACGGAAGTTGTTTGGGTTTGTTTGGGTTTGTGCATAAATAATTGTTAAAAATGACGTAAAGTAACGGAGAAAAAATTTCATCCCCTTTCATCCCCCCCTCTCTCTCTCTCTCTGTCTTTTGTCTCTTTTTTATTTTGATTATTTATTTCCTTTTTTTGTATTTTTTATTTTATTTTTTTGTTTGGGTTTGTTTGGGTTCGTGCGTAAATAATTGTTAAAAATGACGTAAAGTGACGGAGAAAAAATTTCATCCCCCCTTAAAAAAATATGAAACTGAAAAACTTGAAAAATATCGTGGAGGTTTGAATCACCTTTGTAGTTTCTCGTAACCTTCTCCCCCCCCCCCCCTTCCATTTTCTTTCTTGTTGTAATAAAACTTCGTAATACTAGAGTATACGAGGACTCTTATTTTTCCCTCAAGCTTGAAAAAAGACCAAGGGTGCATTCTCTTTCGCATCATAGCGAAGTGTAGCCAAGTATAGATCACGTTCCTGTGTTATCCTCGACTTCTAGGTTGAACCTCTGGGCGTTTCCTAACCTTAAAAAATGAAGACTAGCGCTTGGGGGTTGTGGCGAGGGGTGGGGGGAAAGATCTACAAGGGTAGTACCGTACACACACTTTCTTGTAACAATTCAATCTCGTGAAATGTTTGCCCCCGATAAACTCGAAAGATCTATGGGGCCACACGTGGATTTATGGGTGTGCGTGGGTCGGCATTTTTTGAAACGACGTGTAGAGATTAAGGCGATGGATCGTGCTTTTGAACGTATTTAATTAGATTTTTATTTTTATTTTTTTTTAAGAAATGAAATTAATGAAAAAAAATTTACTAATTTTTTTTAATTTTATTTAATGTTTCATTAATATTTGAGAAATTAATGAACAAATGAAAATTTCAATAATTTATGGTACTTTTGTTTGGATTTAAAATAAAATTTCATTGTAAATAAAAAATTTTCTAGTAAAAAATAATTATTGTGAATTAAGATTTGCACTAAATATTTTTGCAATAAAAATATTATATGTAGATTATGTAGATGAAATTTTGCGATAAAATATTCAACGGAAATTTAATTTTGTTAAAGTGTTGAACGCAAATAAAAATCACCAGTGAAAAAAGTGTACTGGTAATTAAAGTCTGCAGTGAAAAAGTACTGGTAAAAAAAGTTTATTGCAAATAAAAATTAGCAGTAAAATATTTTCATTGCAAATAAAAATCAGCAGTAAAACATTTTCATTGCAAATAAAAATCATCATAAAAAAAATCACTACAAATTAAAAAACCAACAGTAAAAAGTCCAACAAATAAAAATTAACAACAACCAATTTTGCACTAAAAACCATCAACATTCGATAAACAAAATCATTAAAAAAAAAAGTTATCAACAGAGAGAAACACAACCTACCTCCCATTTGCCATCTCAACGATTCGAAAATAGAGAACGAACCAAAAATACGTATTTTCGAAATTTCAATTTCCCTTTAATGGCGTGGATAATCCATTTTCAAATGTTGACATTGGCCAGTCGTAAAAAATGGATTTGAAAAAAGTGCTAACCCAAACAATGAGGTTTTGGTGTTTGCGATCGGGATTTTAGGAACATAACCCCGATATGAATCCCCCTTAACCCCCCCCCCTCCCCGGAACTGGACTCGAACGGAGGAACGGTCGAGTCGTAAAATGTAGGATTTTAACTCGAACCCGATACGCCGGAAACTGCGATTGCCCGTATATCTCACGTGGTCGTGTACAGGCAACCGAGCAAATCCCGGATCGGTGTGTACACGGCCTGGTACTTATCTACGCGTTAGCCGTGTCGTTCTCTCGTATGGAACGTGCCAAAGGCCAACGTTACGAAGTTGGCAAAATAACGCCCGATTCCCCCTTAAGCTCGCGGCCTGATTCGGGTCAATGAGCCGCTGTAATCGCTCGTGATAAACGCTAGCCCCCCAAACTCCAGCAGTATAATCATTCCCAATACCCAAAACAGCCTCATTGATACTTGAGTACCGTTGGATTCGTTTTGACCTGGTATGGATCAATAATTCCTCCAAACTGCTCGCTGACTTTAAACTTAAACCCAAAGAAACAAAAAACATCGTCCAAACCCAATTTCAGGTCATTTAGATCCAATTCTAGGTCATCTAGACCCAATTCTAGGTCATCTAGACCCAATTCTAGGTCATCTAAACCCAATTCCAGGTCATCTAGACCCAATTCTAGATCATCCAGACCCAATTCTAGGTTATCCAGACCTGTAAATCCAACTCAAGATCATCTAGAGTTGGATACTTTGGTACGAGGGTATTCCAGGTCATCTAGACCTGGTTTTGGTTTCGATTTACGGATCTAGGTGACTTGGAATTGGGCTTGGATGATCTAGAATTGGGTCTGAATGACGCAGCATTGGGTCTGGATGACCTAGAATTGGGTCCAGATGACCTAGAATTGGGTCTAGATGATCTAGAGTTGGATTTACAGGTCGAGATGACCCAGAATTGGGTCTAGATGACCTACAATTGGGTCTAGATAACCTAGAATTGGGTCTAGATGACCTAGAATTCGGTCTAGATGATCTAGAGTTGGATTTACAGGTCCGAATGACCTAGAATTTGGTCCAGATGACCTAGAATTGGGTCCAAATGACCTCAAATTGAGTCCAGATGGCCTAGAATTGGGTCTAGATGACCTAGAATTGTGTCTAGATGAACTAGAATTGGATTTACAGATCTAGATGGCCCAGAATTGGGTCTAGATGACCTAGAATTGGGTCCGGATGATCCAAACTTGTCTTCAGATGATCCAGATTTGGATTTGCAGATCTAGATGGCCCAGAATTGGGTCTAGATGACCTAGAATTGAGTCTGGAAGATCCAAACTTGTCTTCAGATGATCCAGATTTGGATTTACAAGTTTAGATGACCCACAATCGGCCCCAGAAGATCCAGACTTGGGTTTAGGTGATCCAATCGTAGCCCAAACATGACCTTGCCCAACAGAGTTTCTTCCACGCGTTTCCTAACGACCCCTGCGTTCCAAAACAACCTCCACTACACCCAATACAAAGCAAGCCCATTGGACAACAAACAATAATATAAAAAAAACTAAAACCAAAAAAAACAACGAAAAAAACAGTAACCAATCTCTCGAAAGACCGTAAACCCGATATTTGACTGGCACATTTCCGGTGGTCGAAAAAAGCCACCGAGATAATTGGCAAGTTGCCAGGCTCGTTAAAATAAAACGTTCGAATTTATGTACTTCCGGCTGGACCGAGTAGAGACAGGAAGACACGTGGAAACGAGGGATGGAAGATCGCAGCTGCGAGCTATGGCGGATGTTCATTATCCAGCCTGGTACTGATGTCCAGTTGTTCAAGCTCACCTCTCCGTCATTCAACGACGTCGAATGAGGCCGAGCACGACCAAGATAGCTTACGATATTAGTGGCAGTCATCTCGTTACCCCAAACTGATCTGATTTCAACATCCGTTCGAGATCCCCACCTGTACTCGCTCCATAGGGCCTCTTTGAAACCTCAACCCGTCTTCTGTAACGCACCGATCGATTTCAAGGCAACGTTAACGACCTCGACGTTCTCCAATCCTGCACGTCAAATTATCTACATTTTTTTTTAACGTTGCGACTAAAATTCACAATTAAATTAAAATAGCAACAATTGATTCAATCAAATTTATAAATATATAATTTTTTTAAATTACATTTAAAACATATATTTTCTCGATTTTTTTTTGTAATCTGGAAAATATAAATTATTATTAATAGTTATAAAAATTATTATTATTTCAGTACGCATTTTATTGTAATATTATTATTATTATTTAAATAATTTTCCAACCTATATATTTATTAGTACAAAAATCGTATTGTTACTGAATAAAATTATTAAATAATAGCAATAATAATTACGTTAAAAAATGTCCAATAACAATATTTTTTTTTGTTATAAAGTTACAATAAAAAATTATTCTTTTTATCAACAATGAAAGTTAAGTTACTTCACGTATCGAATTAATTATTTATTATTCTTATTATTTATTATGGTGAAAAAAAAAATTCTTTTTATCAACAATGAAAGTTAAGTTATTTGGCGTATCGAATTAATTATTTATTATTATTATTATTATTATTTATTATGGTGAAAAAAAATTATTTATTATTATTTATTTTTTAAATGTTTAAAAATGATTTTTGTTCGACGAGATTTTTTATCGCTTAAAGATGCTGGCTCCTTGAGAACGAGGAAGCGAGGATGATAAAAAATAAAAAATGAATAATCCCAGATAAAGACTCCAAAGCCTCTTGGCGCCAAGAGTGAAATGGCTTTGTTCCGCGTTGCCATACCAGAAATTATAACGATCAAAGTTGGATGACTTAACGTCGAGAATGATGATGCGTGTGATTGTGTCGGTTTGGTTGTGTGAGTGCAGACAGTGACGGTGATCGATAACCGCATCCGCGTACGTCAATTATCCCGATAAGTTTCATCTTGAGCCTTACGCGTACGTGTTGACAGCGTGCCTCAGCCAGAAATGATCTTGATGATTCTCAAGTACCGAGGCGTGTCTTATCACCATCCAAACCCCCTTTTCTTTCCTGCCCTCTTGTGGTATTCATGGGTTTTTTTAAAATATATTTTACATGCATTTTTTCATATTTTTATTTATTTATTTATGTATTTATTTATGTATTTATTTATTCATTTATTTTTTATTTTTGTATTTATGTATTTAAAATTTTTTTTATTTATGTCCTCATATATGTATTTCGCTATTTTTCATATATTTTTGCAAATTTATAAACTACATTTATCTATACGTCCTTATAATTTATTTATTGATCGATTTATATGAATTAATAAATTTTATAAATATTTATACAATTTATTTATGTAAAAACGTGGATACAAATACATCAAATAAATAACATACTTTTTTATTTAATATATTTATATATTGAATATATTTTTATATATTTGATATATTATTAATTATAATTATATTATTATTTAATAAATTATTATTATTAATATTTAATTATATACTTTATATATTTAATATATTTTTAACTTAATATATTTATAAATGAATATTTTTATAAAATGACCTTCTAACGACCTTCAGGGCGACCCCATTCCAGAAATATCTCGAATAATTGGTCACCCTGTATAATCAATTTGACAATTTTCATTTCGGCATTGGGATGGATGGAGCCCGCGTGATTTGCGCGCCATCTGAATTTCATTGTCGGATAGTCGATCGGGAAAATCTGACGAAAGGCTCGAACGCCCGGAATCCTAGGCCCGCGCCTTCTGGCCTTCCCTGTATGGGGACGGGAGCCTGGAACTTGGATGATTAAATTTCAAAATTAATACCGCGCAACGTTGTACAAAGTTCGGCATGTAATTTCGTCGCGCAACTGTTCTTCGGTCCTTTTCCCCCGTTATTATTATTATCATTATTATTATGAAAACGCTAATAACCTCAATAAT
The DNA here is from genome assembly GCA_030522765.1 of Ophioninae sp. B BG-2022a. Taxonomy (NCBI): domain Eukaryota; kingdom Metazoa; phylum Arthropoda; class Insecta; order Hymenoptera; family Ichneumonidae; species Ophioninae sp. B BG-2022a. Next base: position 4,153 of record JAPYZJ010001054.1, on the reverse strand, counting down.
GATAATATACATTCATCACGAAGTAATAACCATACTGATAATAATACATCATTTTAATAATAAATATAATGCGGTCATAGTCATATTGATAATTATTATAAATAATCGTAACAACAAAAATCATAATGCAATAATAATATAAAATCAACAATAATATTAATATAATAATATAAAAATAACAACTATTTTAATATAATAATAATATAAGAATAAAAATAATTTTAATATAATAACAATATAAGAATATAAATAATAATGATAATATAAGAATAATATAATAAAAATGATCATCATCATAATTTTGAAGATAATTGTGATATTTATAAAAAATTGTTTATAACAATATTTATAATTAATAACAATAATAGTAAAATAATTACAATATAATAAACAATATTTATAATATCGATAATAATAATGAATAATGAAAAGAGAAAAAAAATAATACAATAATAATGATAATGATTATAATTAAGATGATAATGATAACAATAACGGTGATACGTGAAAATTCGAAATAAATGAGAAAATGAGAAAATGCAGTCCCGCGTGAGATCGTCTTAGCGCGGACGCGACACGAAACCAGTCTTAAGTGGAAAGAGTCAAGTACCCATCTGGGATCGGACCACTGATAAATACCAGTAGACGAAACAAGAATTTCAATTTGCGCTTGGCGCGCGTGACTGGGATTCGAAGCTCCGGAACTCCGAACTACTTTCTCGTCCCCGTACACCCCTCGGATCACTTTCCGTCTTTATCCTTTGTATCCTAGGGGATGCGCTTAATCGGGGCGATAAAGAAGGATACCGATATCAGGAGTTCCTCCAATCGGAAGTGTCCATTCACCCACAGCAAGATCCGGTACTCTCGTAACCTCGAAGTCACGTCAAATAAATCGCGCGATCGTTAAGGCGAAACGGGAAGCAAAAGTGGAAGGAATTACCAACCGAGGTCGATAAGGTAGAACTCCGGGTTACCTACTGTTGATAAATACTTTATGACAGCGTCCATCTCCAAAAGTACTCTTCAGGCCCCGAGTTGTACGCCTCGAGTGCCCACCTCGGGAAATTAGCCTTTTTATTTTCCATCATTACCGACAGAGCTTCAAAATACGGTATACTTTTTTTTTCACTAATTTGAAAAAAATCAACGAGAAGACATACCTTAGTGGATTTGGCATCACCTGTCAAAATTTCGTTGAATTCTGAAGAGCCGTTTAGGAGATAGGTTGATTTGAACTCTACCGTTCTGTCTTACCGACCACGCGAAACGTTCAATCTTACAGAAAAAAAATCGGAAAAAAATACGAGTAATTCTCGAGATTTTCGTAATTACGATAAGGAGAGGACAAAAATGCCTTGACGAATTAGCATCCCGTATAAATTCGTTTTATTTTTTTTTTCGTGTTTATCATATTTCCTCGTACGTGTCTCGCGACGTTTTTTTTTTAATTTTATTTTTTCCCGCATCGATACACGCTCAGGCATTGCTTGGGAGTAATGCAGTTTTCGCGCAATGCTTTCCGATCGATTTGCACCCGCGAGTAATTACTTCGTGCTTTGACGTAAATTGCGTTTCTTCTATCTATACGGGCGCCCAGAGCGAAGTCGTTAAAGCTATCTTCTACGAGTGAATCCTCCATGTTGATAAAACAGACGATCGAAAAAAAAACAATGGAAAATTTTTTTTTTAACCGGAAAAAAATAAAAATAAAAAAGTATTTTTTTAACCGGAAAAAAATAAAAATAAAAAATTGTTTTTTTTTAACCGGAAAAAAATAAAAATAAAAAAGTATTTTTAAAAAGAAAAAAAAACGATTTAAAAAAAGAAAAAAAGGCCAAACGTGCGCAGCCATTTATCGAGGATTTTTATCGTTTGGCTGATGCGACCGCAGAATGCGCGGGCGTTTTTTCCCAGTTTCGAAACGTTCGGCCTACTCGCGTCTGCATCGTTACTGCGTTTTTACACTGAGGTAGAAAAGCGCGGTTGATGAGCAAAAAAAAATACGCAGAGGAAAAAAAAGGTGAAAAACAGGCGTTGAGGCCCTAGATACGTCACCCATCCCACTGTGGACGAAGTGTTCGCGACGGGCCATTTAATTGGAATTCAAATAGACGCGAATATAAAATCTATACACAGGGTGACCTCAAAGTCGGATCTTTTTTTTATCAGGAGTTGTTCCAAAGGTCATTTGGAACAAATTAAGTCCTATCAACTTGGCCTGGAAAATGCGTAGTTTTTGAGTTAATAACGATTTTGCGAATTCATGCAATTTTTTTTTAATGGGACTTTGGTATGTGATGAAAAAATGGAAAATTGGTTTATCAGATGCTTTTTTATTGATCGAAGCTTAGTTTTTTTAAAATTAATTATAAAATTGAAAAATAATTAAAAAAAAAATTCTTTCTCTCTTTTTCCTCGATCGTCCAACTTTCATTTTTTTCTTTTCCTCCATTTTCCGGTCGTTTTAACTGAAAATCGTCAAGCCAACGATACCCCACAATTTTCTTTTATTTTCAATCTCACAACGAGTCTCGCTCGGTTTTTCCAATTAGCCGATAGCTCTCCTACGTCACTGTACGCTTTCAATTAAAAGAGAAAGCAAGAAGGGGAGAAAATATGGTGTCGATAAACGCGTAGAATAACTCCCGTCGATTCGGTCAAATCGAAGTCTTGAATTTTTCATACGCAACGAGAAAAAAATCGTATGAGTTTCATTGCTCAGGTAAAATACAATTGCAGTACGAATTGTTTCTCCTCCTAAGGCAGAAAAAGAGAAAAAGAAAAATAATTATAATTATTATTTTTAATTATTATTGTAAAATATATCTTATATTTAATAAATCAGATATAAATTTCGAATAATTAATTTAATTGTATAAATTCGAATAATAAAATAAAAATCAAACTATTAAATAAATAAATTACAATAAAAAGTCATAAAAATATCGATGGAAAAAAAATACTGAGAAATTCTAAACAAAATATTATAAAAAATAAACAAAAATTAATAAAAAAATAAATAATATTATAATATAATCATAATAAAATAAATAAAACAAATATAACAATAATAAATAAAATAAGAAATTAATAAAAATAAATAAAACTGAATATTATAAAAATCCCTTCAAAAATTTTTCAAAATATACAAAATTCATTGAAAAAAGCAAATTTCAAAATCTGGTGATTCTTTTGAGTCTTCCGGGTATGTGAACGTTCTGAATGGGAATGTAAAATTGTACAACGGACGGGGAAAGCTTCCCGGTCAGTCGTGGGTGAATAAAAGTAACCTACGAGTCCGGATTACGAAAGGAATCGTCGTAAAAGATACACGGGGAAAGAAATGATGGTCGTATGATATAGCTGATCGGCGATATAGCCTCGAGATAGCCTCCGGAATAAGGCTCACTCGTGGGGCTATATCGCGTCGAGGGACTTTTCGAATTCGACCGTAGAAAATTCCGCAATACCTCCGCACGTATGCTTTTCGGTACACGTGTATATACATATAAATGGGAACTTGCTAATCGAGCGGAAATGCGGGTAGAATCGACCGGAATAAATTGCTTCAGCAGTTTTTCATCCTCTTTCCTGAATATCCCTAAATATCCCTATATATATATATATATATATACATATAGGGATATATAGGAATATAGAAATATATATTTAGATGTAGGGATATATATATGGGGATATATAGGGATTTTTATATTCAAAAATAACTGTTTTCGATTCCGAAAAAGTTTCGAGAGTTTATTTAAACGAAAATTTTCAGCTGATTACGAATATCATCGAATTTTCGTCGAAAGCACAGCACATGGCAAAAAAAAGTCGTGTTTTTAGAAGTTTTTTACGATTTTCTTGTAGAAATTTTGAGATTTTGGGGGAATGAATGATAGATTCGTGCTCGGGGGAAAAAATTACATCGAAATGGTCTAATAAAAAAAATATTAAAAATCGAAAATTTTTTTGGATTTTTGGGGAATATAAGTTTTTTCACTAAATCATCGATAACTTTTTTTCCTTTGGGGTTTGGCATTCCACTCTTTGCTCAATCTCTTCGTTATGATTTTCTCTTTAAAATGCTTTTTTTATTATTGAAATCCGATGATTTTTCGATTTTTGGCAGAATTTCAAAGTTGGACCA
>JAPYZJ010001053.1:0-42295 GCA_030522765.1 Ophioninae sp. B BG-2022a | reverse complement strand
AAAAAAAAAAAAAAAAAAAAAAAAAAAAAAAAAAAAAAAAAAAAAAAAAAAAAAAAAAAAAAAAAAAAAAAAAAAAGAAAAAAAAAGGAAAAAGAAAAGAAAAATGTATATAAATGAAAAGGCAGTGGTAAAGTGCAGGGGAATATTCTCTCATTATTTCACGAGTATGTACAGCGGGCGTGGAAGTGTTCCGGTGAATGATTTTCATAATAATAGGCGTTGGGCCCTGTGCATCCGAAGCTCGCGTTGGGAATACTCCAAACTATCGTAAGTGCCCCTTATCCCCCCTCTCCCTCCGTTTCCCTCGAGGTCCCATGTTAGAGCGTTCCTAGGGACAAAACTTTTCCGTTTGCGGTCGCGTGTCGCGAATGAAAGTATCCGCTGGCTTTGAACCACCGTTTGTACCGGACTATAGAATAATATTTAGAACGATATATATTTTTCACTTGGTTACCGGAGTGTATAAAGAAAATCGCGTATCTACTATGTGGCTCAGTTCTCGCGTGGAGGTACACCTCGGAGGTAACGAGGATAACACACGTAAACGTTGTTCGAACCACGCAGGATCCCAGTTTTCCTTTTCTCCTTCGTTTCGTTGTTGTAATTTTTTTTTTTCGTTTTTTTTTCTTTTGATTTTTTGCTTTTTTTTCCCTCGATGTAATTTTGGAAGAACGGTTCGTTCGATTTTTTTTTTCACCCGGTGAGTTTGATTCTATCGGGTTGATTTATCGATGTGTATCACGGGAGAAAATACTGTGTGAGAGATCCCTCGAACGAGCACACCCAGAGTCAATCCCTACTGTTAAGGAGAGACCGGGAACGATGCTGCTTTATCACGTGAGTAACGTTTTTATGGAGTTTTAGGGATATTTGAACGATAGGGGGTTTTTGATTTTTTTTTGTTGTTGATTTTTTTGGACAGTTGGGAGTTTTTAATACGTCTGGGAATTCATTTTTGGCTCTAGGGTTTTTCGTTCTCGTTCTGGAAATTTTTATTTTGAGTCTAGGATTTTTTGCTTAGGTTTGAGAATTTTTTTTTCTGCTTGGGAATTTTTTTCGGAGACTAGGAATTTTTCCTTCGATCCTGGATATTTTTCTTTCGAGTCTGGGAATTTTTTTTCGTTCTGGAAATTTTTCTTTCGACTCCAGGATTTTTTTTTCCCCGCCTGGCTATTTATTTTTTCTTCGAGTAAACTCTCTTTCGGCTCTGGGCGTTTTAATTTTGGATTTTGAATCCTTTATTTGTGCACAGGAATTTTTTTACGCATCTGGGGAATTTTCTTCAATTCAGCGATTTTTTATTTCCGTATCTAGGAACTTTTCTTCACGTCAGCGATTTTTATTACCGCATCTAGGGACTTTTTTTTCAAGTTAGCGATTTTTATTTCCGCATCTAGGGACTTTCCTTCAAGTTAGCGATTTTTATTTCCGCATCTGGGGATTTTTTTTCAAGTCAGCGATTTTTTTTCTCGTTCTGGATATTTTTCTTTCGCTCTGGGAATTTTTATTTTGTCTCTAGAAATTTTTTTGGCTTCGAGTTAAAAAAAAAAATTATTCTCAAACGTAATTCGCCTTAATCTGGTATTTTTGAAAATCAACATATTGAGCTCGCTTAATTTTTCAAAGCCGTTCACTTAATCGGAGCTATATGATTTCTCGAGTCCGAGGAGTGTAACGAGCGATAATTTTGGAAAGTCAGGCGGAGTTGGGCTCGGCTTTGCGCGAGCAACAAAAGCTCGCGAAGTCCGTAGACTTTCCCAACGTAAATCGGCTCGCGATCGGCAAGATTTTTCTCGAGATTTCTCGGGATCTGAAAAGATCATTTCTTGCGGTTCGTCCGATTTTAATTCACTTCAATCTTTCGTTCCGCATCCAGATTGTATATATCATATGTGTATGTATGTGGGCTGAAAGATCGCCTCCGGTGAGAAAGTCCAATATAGTTTTGGTCCCGTGCACATCCAGATCTTCATTCGCATTGTAAAGCCACTCGCGTGTTCCACTACCTCCGTATTTTTACTTTTGCCACTCGGCTTTTCTTTTCTGGGTCATCCCCCTTAAATTCTACTAGCCTTTGAATCAGGATATCACTGACAGATCTAGATGACGCCTGCGAACGTCACGTCACAGCGCCGTCGAATTACTGATGCTTGCGTCATTGGAATCCTTCCTTTTTATCTGGGGTTTGAGTTCGTTTGGGTTTGATAAAATCCCTTAAGGATTTTTAACGAATAGCGATAGTTTTAGAGATTTCGTATTTTGACAGCTGTTTATTTAATTGGACTTCAACTGTAGTGAACGAGCCTAAATAAATCAAAGGAAATCTAGACAAGCCCAAACAAACCCAAACAACCCCGAAAAAATCATTAAAAAAATTCATATAAACCCAAACATTCAAAAAATTCAAAATAGACTTAGTCAAATCCAAACACATCAGAAAAACTCCAAAACCAAATAAAAGTTGGAAATTTAAACTTCAAAAATCGATATCTCGAAAACTATTCCAAATCATCGAAAATCCTTTTAGGAGTTCTTTTAGAATATTAAAAGGAAGGTTTGTGTAAAATTTCAGCTCGATCGGCACGTGGGGATTCGAAATTTGATTCTAAAACCCAAACAAACCCAAACTTGATCCCAGAACCCAATGAAAACCAAATAAAAACGCATTGAAATATTTTGAGCAACAATAAAAATAAATAATTAAAAAATAAAAGATCGTGATAGTTGAGAGATGAAAACTTGGATTTGGAGGTTGCCAAATACCTTGATAATGGAAAGGAACAATGATGAGTCTAGACGAGAGTCGATTGAACGACGAATTTGTGATTTTCAGATTTTCCTGTTCCTGCTAATTTGGCAATGTGTGGCAGCGACCGAGAAGGAGAAGCCGCCAGTAGAAGAGGTCATCGATCAAATAGCGACGGCTTCCGAGAGTCGCGACGCGTTCGAAATGACCGGAAGTATATCAAAAACGGTTGAAGTGTCATCAACGACCACAGGACCATCGGTGACGACGATACAGTACGAGAATTCGAACGGATTCCTACCAATGACCTTGGGAGACGAAGGTTCGTTGAGATCCTCGATGGTACCGGAAGTGGTGGATGGAAGTGTCGAAGGTGATTCCAGGAGGTCTGGAATGTCATCAAAAACGATCGAGGACGATCCAGCTTATTCGAGCGAGGCGAGGATGTTTCTGACCTTGGCAGGACCCAGTGCCGATCGAAGGTCGTTCGATGCTCAAGGTCAATTCGAGATCCTGAAGGTCAACGATGAAACTCCAGCGGTCGCGAATTACCAAGAGTTTTACGAGAACGTCCAGAACAACTTGAACCCCAATAGGGTTCCTCAATCCTACGAGGATTATCCTCCGGGAGGAAGAAACGAAAATAAAAGAACGAAAGACAGAATCAAGCAGATCGACAAGTACCTGACGAATTTCCAGTCCAGAGATCATCAACCTACCACCGATCAGTATGATCAATATTACAACAGTTATTCAGGATCAAAACCAAAAGCGAGACAAAAGGATCACTTCGAGCCTGAAAAAATGCAGTTTTCGGAAGTTCCAACTAGTACTGGCTACGACCAATCTACCTTCACCACAAAACCCCCAAAGAACCGTTATTCCAAGCCCGTAATCGTCGTGGAACCGAGTGACTACAAAATCGACCTAAAGTTCACTTCTCCCCAGGATAACATCGAGGTAACCAGCCCGGACAATCTCCAGGAGCAGAAGAACCGGAAATCATCACCGGAAGTGGAAAGAGCAGGCCAATACGAAGCGGAGGATCGCTTGAATCGTGAAGATCGTTATGGATCCGATCGTGACAGAAGCGAGGATTCCAATGATTATTCCAGCGAGAATGATTACTTGGAGATAACTGAAAAGCCACGAAAAATGCATACGAAGACTAGAAGACGTCCAACGGAAAGTTCCAGAAGATTGCCGAAGGAGCATCGTGGGAGTGCCGATTCCGTAACCCAGGATTCTAGACGGAGCAATTCCCACAACAGGTCAAAGCTCCACAGACCAAGATCAAAGCCGATTTATTGGTCCGAAGATGATCGAGGTTCTGACGAAGACGAAACTACTCCTAGACCGGACGATAAGAAATCTAGCACGAAGCATAAAACCGCCAATAGCTGGAACCAGGTTGGTCCAAACATCGAGGTGTCTCATTCAAACGGTTTCGAAGTTGGTCAAATCGACAAACCGAAGCAGCTATTGGTTCCAGTCAACGTGAATCTTTTGCCAATTGGGTCGTTCGATCATTCAGCAGCGATTGGCAATAGCCAGGGTTTCGACTACACCAACGTGCCGAATTTCGTCACTGCTGCACCGATCGTCAGTACTCCAGCGCCACTCATCAGCACCAGTCATCCCCTGATCAATCCCAGTCATGGGAGTTCTCAAAATCAACCGAAAAGTCATCATACGATCAACAATTATGGACCTGCAGTTCCTGACGTCATAGTAGGACAAAACACTTATCAGAATCCGGTTCAAGCCGTTTTACTGCCACATATGAACATCAATGGAAAGTTCTCTAACTTGCGTCCTCAATATGCACCTAGTACGGCAGCACCTGTGTTCGCAGTGAGCCACAGTCTCCATCCTAATGTCCAAAACGTGGGCCCGACAATGGCTGGGGTCCAGATACCTAATTACCAGAGTACCCCAAGGCCAATACCTTCAGTAAATACCATAAATCAGAACGTCCATCAAGTAAATCCATCCGCCAGTCCAGTCGTACCTCAATTGCTGATACCCCAACCTACCCTCCAAACTCTACCTGTTTTCCATAGTCCCTACAGCACTAATATCCTGGTGAATCCAAACGGTCTTCACGGCCAGAACGTCGTTCATCCTGGGAACCCAAATGGACTGAATTCACCTTCTTCTAGCACCACCCCACAACCTCTCCAAGCGATGAACAGTTATCAGGAAAACCAAGCCAGAAAAAACAATTTAGGCAATACCCAATTCGTAACGACGGCTAGTTTGGCTGTGTCCAATGTTGGACAACAGGTACAACCGAGCATGAGCAATGACCACAAGTACTATTTGTCGCCTAGTAACCCGCCAAGCACGAACGGCCATTATTACAGCTTGAACCAGAACGTCGATCAATCTTCCAGGCCCCAGGGACATGACAACTTCTATCAGGTTTACCGTGACGATCAAAATTCTGGGAAAATCAAAACTTACGTCCAAACGGCTCAAGTAGTACCAGCGATAATCCATCACGCGAATGCCATTCCAGTTAACGTCCATCAACCTGGTTACCCCAACGTTGGTGGACAGCTCCAAGAACAACCCAGCATAATCAGCCCCAGCGTTGTTCTTCATCGACCAAGGGATCAAAACCAACAAATCTTGAACGCCGCTAACGACATCTTCGAGAATACTTGGAAGCAACTCCAACAGCTGCGAACAAACGAAGACGCAGCTGCCAGAAGGCCTTATCAGCACGTTTACGGTGATAACTACGTGGCGAACAGTAACGCTAATGGAAACACTTTCAACGGCTTACCAATGAACAATCACAACGCAAAAGCTCATTTGCCGATCCTCTCGACCCAAAACGTCGAGATAGTCAATCCGAACATCAAGCCTAGTCCGGTCGATTTGACGATCGTCAATCCTTATGAAACTCATTATCAAGTACTCACGACGCCAATACCGATATTCAGCACAACTACGAATTTCCTGGCGGCGAGACCGGTCGTCTCAAGCACTACGCCAACCCCAATGATCAATCTTCAAAGCTACATGGACCATCTGGCGCAAATAGGGATGCAGAGTAACCGAGGAAACAGAATCGAGCAAAGACCGTTCTCCACTAATCAGGAAAATCGTAATCTCTTCAATCCCATTAATTTCGTGCCAAACTCCGATCTAATGAAGAGCCAATCAATGCTAAACAGTAAAACCAACGATCCACTTCCCAGCCAACTGAATCTCGTTCCACTGGTGCCGGGTGGCAATTTCTTCAAGAATTCCGAAGGCGCTCAATCCGAACTCGTTCAGAAACCACGTTTGAGCAGTGACCTTGAAAAGTACGCTGATGAGATGTTCCGCGAGTCGCTGAAAACGATTTACAGTACTCACAAATGGAACAACGATCTCCGTATGAAAGCTAATACCAGTAATACGGAATTCAGTGAATTGGCAAAACTGCGAGGTGAACTTCAGCGTTTCAAAGCTTCAATGCCTGATCCATCAACCAAAGACGTCCTGGAAGCTCATCATTCGGAAACTAAAGTTAGAACAGCTGACTCTTCGAGTCGACCAACGAAAAAACCCGAGCTGACGATGTCCGACATCGAGGAACTCTTCAAGTCTGATTTTAAGCTGAACTTGCCATCGGAAGGGTCCGGGCATCAAAAGAATCGACCGAGTCATCACGGATCATCGTCTAGACCCAACAATGATCATCCCAATGACTTCAGAAGCTACAAGCAATTATCCAATTATCTTACTCCGCCAAAGTTCAGTTCTTTCAACTCGAAGAATCCATACGTGGAGCCACCAAAGTCAGGAAAGAAAAGACCTGGTTCTGGACAAAGATACAACTCTCAGAATTCCAGACCTCCCCGACCCAATGGACCATCTTCCAGGCCGTCCAATCTTGACGCCATGGCCAGCAATCATCTCGAATCCAGTATCAACTTCGATAATCACAATCGCTACGAAAAGTACCGATCTTATCCAACTTTTACGACAACCTCGTCACCTGATGACAGCTTCAAAGCCAGCAGTGAAAACTTCTCCAAAAACGATTTTTACGACATCAATCATCCTAGGATGCACAATCTATTGGGTTTACTGATGAAGAATAAACAGCTGCCTAGAGGAAGCTCTCAAAGCTTCATGAGGGACGAAAATGAACACAGGCAGTTTTTTGACAACGAGAGAAGGAGGGTCCATTCGGAATTCAAGCCTTCAATGAGGGGACCACCAATACCGATCAATCCTAATATTAGACCTTAATCAAGCAATTTACGTTCTCATCAGCAAATCCAAGGAAACTTTACGACCCGGAAACTTGGAAAGAACAAAATACAGATTGGTCCAAAGCCAAAGATTCTCCGCTTATTCTTCGCACAGGATATTCCTCAAATATGTAATTTAGGTTATCAATAATGTAAATAGATAAACATAGTGGATAAAGGCGTTGATAATTTATGGAACTTATCATCAGTTGTCTCGTTTTTTCCCTTTTTTCTTCCTCCTCATTGGGAGTCCAATTCCCATCTGCTGATCCAAAAAAAGACAACCAATGTCCTCACTCAATAAACATCGAAAATCAACCACCAGTGAAAGTCTCTTCCTACCATCCTGATAAAAGATTTTCACTTTTCTATTCTACAATGTCCATCGTTACACCTCCTAAGTCATTGAATTTCTAAGGTGCCTTGCCCCATTCACTCCCAACTCTCATCAAGCTTCAATGATTCACGAACGACTTTTCGTTACCGAGAAAACCGCAGGAAATCTCTCCATCTTTCGATCTGACGTAACACGTCACGGAATCACGAATTACGTCGCTTCGTCGAGCCATTGTGTTCGAAAAGTTTTTTTTTAATTTAGTAAAAATCCATAAAATATATCATGAATTTTTTTAACGTAATTAAAGAGTGTATTTATTAAGCCTAATAAATTCTAGAACGATATCTTAATTAATAACTTTATTAAAAATTCATAAAGTTTGTTTGGGTTGGTCCAAAGTAGAATTTTGGTTCAAGGGCTGTTATTTTCATTCCGAATGCCCTGTCAATGTTCCTCAACTGATTTTTAATGATCGATTGTCTCTTTCACCTGGGAGCACCACAAAACCCAAACAAACCCAAACAAATCGTTCACTTTCTCCGCTCCAAGAGCTCACACGTTTTTTTGATACCTTTCTCATGGCCAATGTAAAAAAGTGTGTACAATGACAGGGAGAAACTTGAGGCTTGTCACGCGATGACACTTGGACCTGGTTAACCTCGTAAATATATTAAGGAGGCGAGTGACAAAAAATGAAGAAAAAAAATGAAAAAAAAAATTAAACAATTGTAACCGAGGCAATGAGGCAGAGCTCATCGTTGGAGATCTTCCTACCTGGAAGATATCCAGCCTGGTGTACGATAAAAGAAATGGACGTCGAGGAAAATGTTTAACGCTTCGCTGACGACGGAAATCTCGATGGCGAATGGTCGCCTTGTTTTTTGTGTCTGTAACTTTTAAAAAATTTCGTTTCTCGAACTGCCTCGCATCGTTGATCATCGAGAATATAAAAGTCTCGGGAATTCTTACGCGACGTTCAGTCGATATCGACATCGTTGGAAGACTTGACGATCAACATGCTGGTACGGTCAATATCAATCGAGTTACCGTTCTATCAGGCAACGCCATCTTCTTTTTCTTTCATTTTGTACATCGTTTGCGATTTTTTATCAATTTTTTTTGGTTGTTTTTGGTTAACAATGAAGAATGATACAGGGCTTTGAAATTGGCCCTTTATCGGCACTGTGATACCTCGAGCCCGTAGGAAAAGTTTCGATCACATTGTGACGTCACTATGTTATAGTAGATTCACAAAGTAAACGAGTATTTCTTGCATTGTCAAAAATAAGTCATCGAGTCATCGTCATTGTTGATTGAGTTGAGTTAAAAATGATTCAACTGAATGAATAAATAATTGTCGAGTCATTGTCATTGTCAATTAAGTCAAGTAAAATATTAGGTTGTTTATTGAGTAAAAAAAATAAGTCATTTAGAATGATTTTTTCCCAAAATCCTTTTGACATTTTACATTTGATCAAAAAATTATAATTTAAATAAAAACGATCTTTTTCGTCTAATCATGATGGTTCATTTTTTTTGGCAGTGGCACAAATGTCACTAATTGCCTAATTGATGACCACGACTTAATTAATAAACGAGAACGTTTATTTTCCAGATCTTCAATGGGCTATTGCTCATGGTTATAGCTTGCTCTTCCAGTAGCAATATTTTTGTGGTTGGAACTGGATCAAGATGGCGACGTGATTCCATTTCCGGATCAACCGGTTGGCCAGTCAAAAGTTCAGAGGCTAAACGGTTGGTAGTTTCTTACATCGGTGAATCAGCCAGTGACGTGTCGCCAGCTGCAACAACGGTTCACACAAACCCAACGGTTGATCCATCATCAGGATCAACTTACAGTCCTTATCATCAAAAGGGACCAAACGATTCGCTTGATTTGGCTTATAGACAGAAATTGACAACGCCGAGTCTTCAGGGTGGATTCCAACCTGGTCAAACATTGGCTAATAGACCCCAAACCAATCCTGGTAACCTTCAAAACCAACTTCCACAAAAATCATCATATTTTTCTAATCCCAGCAGTTATCGAGTGTATTCAGAGCCTGGCAAATCTCAATTGAGAAACAGTCCATTTACGAATGGTGGTTTTCCATCGTTCCCAAAATTCAAGTCATCCAGCAAATTTCCAGGGTTGGCTTCCAATGATTATTCATTTGGTGGTCCACCAAAATTTCGTTTTGTCACTGGTCCAACCTTCAATGGCCAATCCACGTCACTCATTGGTTCTTCCCAACGTCCTGGAACTCCTCATTACAAAACCAGTCCTCAATCGGTTTCCAAAAATAATGGCAGTTCTTCAGGTTCTCCAAGTTCGCTTCAGGCCAATTCTGACGTTGCCAGTTTTGTCAAAGCTCTCGAAAGTGAACCGATAATCCTCAGCACTGGTCTCGACTATCAGACGTTTCCATCATCATCAGGATTTCAAGATTATCCGAAAGTCCAGTCAGGTCCTTCATTGAAGGATTCTAGAACTGGGGGTTTCAATCCAAACATCGCCAATTATCAGCCTTACGTCGTGCCTGGACATTTGACCAGGAGTTCTCCAAAAGTACCCCAATATCAAGCAACCAATGTCAACCCTCAACCTGATGATTACCAACAGCTGGTAAACCAACCTCAACTACACTTCACTACTGGAACACCCAATCAGTCTGGTGGCACTTTTCGACCGATCTATCACACCAATCCTTTGGACAAAATCAGAACGGACGTCGAGCTGATCGATAGAAAGACTACAACCACGTCCAGTCCGTTTGGCAGTGACGAGAATGACTTTGATCAAGGTAATTCTTTATTATTTATCATATTTCTTGCTTTTGCTTGGGTTAGGTCGGATTTCGAAATATCGATGAAAAATTTCGATAGTTTTTCTGAATAATTTTCATCATGTCGCAGGTCTAGGTTGATTTATTTTTATACTTTGAAGACAAATCCATTATTTAAATCGCTTTGAGCTCTCCATTTTTAGGGATAAATGTCAAATAAATATTCTAGAAACGTTTTTTCCCATTTTCCTAGTCTAATTTTGGACTTTCGGCAAAAAATCGGGCATATTCGTAATCAGTGGAAAATTTCCGATAAAATAGACTCTTTTAAGAATTGAAAAACGGAAAAAAAAATTTTCGACCTCCCCAGGCCACTTTTCCAGAATCTCAAAAATCGCGATATTTCAAAAGGTTGTACAGCGAGATTTTTCTGTGCTATTGAGATTTATTGGGTGAGTTTGGAAACGCTTTTAGCCTAACTTAAATAATAGCGTTGGATTCGATCGGGAAAAAAGAGGCAAAGGGGTATGTATGGAAAAATTGGCAAAAATCGATGGTCCAACTTTGAAATTCTGCCAAAAATCGAAAAATCATCGGATTTCAATAACTAAAAAAGAATTTTAAAGGAAAAACCATAACGAAGAGATTGAGCACAGAGTGGAGTACCTGATCCTAAAGGGAAAAAAGTTATCGATGGTTTAGTGAAAAAACGTATTTTGCCCAAAAATGCAACAAAATTTTGGATTTTTTATATTTTCTTAAATGGTCTATTTTGATGTAATTTGATCCCTTGAGCACGAATCTACCATTTATTTTCCCCAAAACTCAAAATTTCCATGAAAAAATCGTAAAAAACTTCAAAAACACACAATTTTTTTTTGCTGTGTGCAGTTTTTTCAACGAAAATTCGACGATATTCGTAATCAGCTGAAAATTTTACATTGGATAAATTCTCCTGTTGCAAAATAAAAAAATAAAAAAATTCGACCCTCTCACCCCCACGTTCTTGTCGATTTCCAGTTTTCAAGACAACCGGAAGTGACTTCCCTTATCTGGGTGCAAATGGTGGAAGCTCGCAGTCCTTGAAAACCCTTAGTCATCCCAACAGCTTTGAACTGCCAACCTCGAATCTCTTCAACTCCTACGACCAAGCTTTCGGGAAATACTCGAAGCTTGCATCCCTCGAGCGAGAAAACACTTCGAAGTTCAACCCTTCACCGGTCGATGACACCTCAAAACCCGTTCATCAAAATGTCAAGGAAAACGACGAAGACGAAGATGACACTTCCGGCGAGTATCGCTCAAATTCCGAAGACAAAGATTCCACCTCCAGCTACGAAGACGAAGACGAGGAGGAAAGTCGAACAAACGAGAAACAAGGATCCTCCGATGATAAACAGGAAGACGACGATGACTATGAATTAGGCTCATACAGAGGTTATGACTTTGAAAAAGAATTCGAAGATTCGTACCAAAAAGACCTTCCCAAAAGTGGTGAGTTTCACCTCATAAACAAAATAACTCTTGTTAGGAAATATTTTTTTTTATTACAATTTTATTGATTTTTTTTTTTATTTTAGTTACATTTTTTAAATACATTTGAAAATGATCAACCAATTTTTTTCTTTTTAATCCAATTACTCTTTCGTAAACTCTTCTTTCAAAGAAACACGAAAAAATTGTTTAATTTTGTAATGTCTTCTCGAGTAAAATTGGAATTCTAAAATTGAGGGATTTTTAGTCTCAAAATACATCTTATTTGTATTTTACTCAAGGAACCACAAAAACATTTTTTTTACGAGGAGAAGTCGAAAAAATTTGTTTATTTTTAATATTCCTTGAATTCTTTTCTACAAATTAAATTGTTTATTCGAGTTAAATTGATTTTTCAATTACATAATTTTTTTTTACTTGGGAAATTCCCATAATATTTTTATCGATCTTTCATCCGCAGAGTACGTCCACGTAAAAGAAGTACCGGAAGTGGAGGAATCCAGCACGGAGTCGAGGAGGCAACGACCTGCGAAAAGAATTTCGAGGCTCGCGTCAAAACAAAGGACTCGTCACGTCATCCGTGGCAATGAAAAGCCAAAAAAATTCGATGACAGCGAAGGTCACGGTTCAAGGTCATCCTTCAAAACGGCCAAATCGAACGAGCCTCGAATCGAGGATTCCTTCGGCTACAAAATCCCACGTGATCGAGGAACCAAAAAATTCGCGACGATCGACGACGAGGACGAAAACTCGACGAGCTTTTCAAAGTCCGTTTCGACTTCGACCTTGACGCCGATCGCTGACCTTCAATCCTACTCTTTTCCAGCTTTCGACGACTGGAAATCGAGCACAAAATTGCCAACCTCAAATCAGGACACCCGAGCTTTTTTCGATTCGGAAAACTCGTCGAAACTTTTTCCCCAAGGTCATCTGGACTCGTCGACCTTCACGTTTGAAGGTCAAGCCGCTCGGGACTTCACGAGCATTTGAGTTGATGACCTTCAACAATGGACGTGTCTCAGATCGACTGGGACGAAATTTCGTTGCCAACGTGACCTTGACTGACAAGCTTTTGTTTTTTTTTTTGTTGCTTCACTGTAACATAGTTTTTAGCCTGATTAGGTAATCGACGAATGGTGACGATTCTACGAGGATTCGAATTATGATAATAATGTAGAGGTTTTCTCAATCAAAAATTTGTTGTACGAATGAATAAACGCGATGAACCATTAAACGAGTTTAGTCAAATTCATTTGTGTGCCCAAAAACTCGGAAATTAAAAAAACGTGGGTGAAAACACGATTTTTTGAAATTTCATAACGAAATTTTGAGTTTTCGATAAAAATTTCGCGATATTCGTAATCAGTAGAAAATTCCCGATCGTTTGAGGTATCGGAAGGTATGAAACACTCACTTTGAAAATAGCCAAAAAAAACCAATGTTTCTTTCCAAAACGCGAAAAATGTGTGTTCTATTAGTATTCTTGTCGCAACTCGATTTCGATGTATTTCCATCTTCTGAGCACGAATTCGCCATTAATTTCACCAAAAAACTTCACCCGTCCCCAAACAACCTCAAAAGGGTGGGAAACCCTTATTTTCGGGTTTGCGCACGCAATTTTGTGTGCGCCGTAAAAACACCATTATATTTATAACTAGCGGTACATTTCTCATCAGATGAGTCCTCAAAATAACCGAAAGATAAAAAAAAACAAAAACGGTTTTTTTTGTAATTTTTTTTTAAACAAGGCCATAGGAGAGACAAATTAGAGATGATTTCCGGTGTTCGCCAAGATAAAACGACAATCGTCTGAGTGTACACGGAATCAGATTGGCGTGGGATGATTGGCGATAGGGATCGTCATTAAATACTCCACCTTGTAATTTCATCCGGTTCGAATGTCCGCAAGATCATTCTACATCATCATCATCATCATCCTTTCCTATAATAATTTTAATTGATATCCCCGTCGCCCGGAAGTACGTTCACAAATTTTCGTCTTCCCAGGACGATCGTATATAAGGACGAAGATTGTGCCAAGGGAGCATCAGTTCAATCCACAAGCATCAGCAAGATGAAGACTTCTTTCACGGTAATGGGAATCCGAAAAATATTTTCTTTTAAAAAAAAAACAACAACAATAATAAATAAAATAATAAAAAAATATTATTTTCAACAAAACGTTAGAAAAAACTAAAATAAATATTCTGCAAAATAAAAAATAAAAAGTATAATAGAAAATAAAATTATTTTGTATTTTTATTTAAATTTTATTTTATATTATACATTTTTTAAAATTTTATATAATATTTTTTCTTTTTTTGGACGAATCCCAAGATCATCCTTAATTTGTCAATTTGATTCTGCAGATCGTCCTTGGTAGCCTCTTGGCGTCGACCTTGAGCGCCCACCCCGAACCGGAAGTTAAAAAGGAAAAACGCGGCGTTGCCCTTTTCGGTCCAGCCAGTTATGACTTTTTCGGGGTCGTTCCCACGTTTGGAAGTGCCGCTTGGGTGCCTCCGAATTTTGGAAATTCCGCTTGGGCTCCCCCGGCTGGTGGTGATCTTGCTCTGGGCCAGATCGAACTGCAGGCCACCCATAATGTCGCCCTTCAGGTAATTTTCAAATTCTGGTCATTATATATTTCCAGTGAGATTCTGATAACGATCAAAACCGAAAAATCACTTTTAGACCCTTAAGTGACCAAAAAAATCAATTTTAAGTCTTAAGGATCCTGAAAAATCACTTTTAGGCCTTAAGGGACCTAAAAAATCAATTTGGAGTCTTAAAGGTCCTGAAAAATAACTTTTAGGCCTTAAAGGACCTAAAAAATCAATTTGGAGTCTTAAGGGTCGTGAAAAATAACTTTCAGGCCTTAAGGGACCTAAAAAATCAATTTTGAGTCTTAAGGGTCCTGAAAAATACTTTTTAGGCCTTAAGGGAACTAAAAAATTACTTTTTAGGCCTTAAGGGAACTAAAAAATTACTTTTGGGCTTTACATAATCTAAAACATCACTCGTAGGTTTTTTGGTACCTAAAAATAACTTTTTCGCTCTAAGGATTCGGAAAACCATTTCTAATGATTTAAGGGGTCCAAAAAATCCCTTTTAGGGATTAAGGGTTCAAAAAAATCATTCCTGGGACCTTGAGGACCCAAAAATTATTTCAAAGCCTTTAAGGAGTCTAAAAAATCATTTCTGAGCACTGAAAACTTTATTTTGGATTTCAGGCCCTTAAGGACCCTTATTCCGGGACCCCGAGCATCGCGTATCCTCCCGAAGTAGTTCGAGCTATCCAGCAGGCTAAAGAGGCGAACCATAACGTCATGATAGCCCAGCATCGAGTTGCCGAGGCCAAACAAGCTGCAATTCTTCAGCAACAAATCGCCCTCGCCAAAGAGGCCGCAGCTCGCGAGGCTGCCACCCGGTAATCATTTTTCAACCTTCTCGCCATTGGTTGAATCGATTTTCGTTTTTCGACGTTTGACTTTTGATTTTAGATCCGAGGAAATATCGGCTCAAGCCCAGGCCGAGGCGAGAGACAGCGCCAAACAGCTGGTCGCCCTTCAACAACGCTTGGCCACCCTTAAGGATTCTGTCGCAGCCGCCCAACGACTCGCCGCTGCTAGGGAAGCTGCCGCTGCAGCTGCCATCCAAAGAAACGCTTCCGAAACCGCCGCGGAGCTCAGGAAACAAGACGTCGACAAACAGATCAGCCGGAGCGAAAAAGAAGCCATGGTAAGTCGAATGCACTTTTGATAATGATTTTTGTGATTTTTTATATCAATTTGTGATTTTTATTTCGATTTTATATTTTTATTTTGATTTTTATTTCGATTTTATATTTTTATTTTGATTTTTATTTCGATTTTATATTTTTATTTTGATTTTCTTACGATTTTGGATTTGAAAATTGATTTTTTATTTTGATTTTTATTTTATTACGATTTTGTATTTGAATTCTGATTTTTTATTTTAATCTTGATTTTATTACGATTTTGTATTTGAATTCTGATTTTTCATTTTGATTTTGATTTTATCACGATTTTGTATTTGGAATTCGATTTTTCATTTTGATCTTCATTTTATTACGGTTTTGTATTTGGAATTTGATTTTTTATTTTGATTTTTATTTTATTACGATTTTATGTTTGAATTCCGATTTTTTCATATAATTTTGATTCGAGTGCGATTTTTAATTTTTGTTCTGCTTTTTAATTTTGTGTTCATTTTTATTACGATTTTTTAATTATTTTTATTCAATTGTTTTATCTTTATCTTATCAGTAATTAATTAATTAATTATTTTATTTTTCAATATTTTATTATATTTATTTAATTTAATTTATGTCGATTTTTGAACATGAACCCTTCGTGCTCAATTGTTTTTTTATACTTTATTATTTTGATGTTTCGTCCCCTCAGGATAAAGATGCTGTGGCCGCGAAGGAAAATGCTATTGCCAACGCCGTTCAAAATTCAGCAGTTCACAAGCCATCCCACCGTCCCTGGGCATGATCGAAAAAGGGCGAACGTTTGAATTATATTATTCGATGGCTCTACTCATAGCCAATGGTGGAGGGTTATTGTTATTTTTTGCGTTATTTTACAAAGCAGTTTGTTACAGTTGTATAATTTTAACAATATTGTTATAAATAAATAAAAAAAATTACCAGAATTAATATATCGATTACGTTCTTACGAAAAATGTTTGAGTATTTTTGTTAATTTTTTTAAGGGGACCTGAGCATTTTGTTGCAATCGTACTATTTTTACGATATTGTTTATAAATAAATAAATAGTTTTTTAAATAAATTATAATTAAATACACAAATAATAATATATAATAATAAAATATAAAAATAATAATATATAATAATAAAATATATAAATAATAATATAAATAAATAAATAAACTACGGAAATTAATTATTCGGAGTCCATTTTCGAGAATTTTGTTAAGGGGGTTGAAAAAAATTATCGATCGATAAACTTCGATCGTAAATCATGAAAAAAGCTAAACAAACGATAGAAAACGATTTAGAAGATCAATAAAAATGGTGAAAGCGTCGATCTCGAAGTTTTAAAGGGGCTAGATCGTATCGTCGAAAAAGGCAGGTTCAGTGTCCGCCAATCCGGCAATAATAGAACGCGATGAAAACGGGATTGAGTGAACCACTGCATATCCTGTATCTCGCGACGACTAGTCCGAGAAAAAAAAAATGTCGCAAGACACAACAGTGTTCAGGTTGAGGGGAAACCACGACCGGAAGAATCTCACAAGAATGTGGCTCGAGACATTTCCGGAAGAGAAGACAGAAATACACGAAGAAACGAAATAATTTTTGGAAAAATACCTTTTTTTATTTTTCAATATTTATAAACAATATTGATGATGTTTTTATAATTTACAATAGTTTAAAATATTTTTAGAATAATTTATAATAATTTATTTATTTTTTGAAATTGAGTATATCTTATTTATTTATTATTATATTTAACAATAAACATTATATGCAATCGTTTGTTTGCCTGCATATTATTTTTACATCGATACTATTAATTATTATTTACATTTTTTAATTATAAATTTTATTAAAATATTATCAAACGTTTAAACAAATTTTTTTTCCTCTTTTTTTCTTTATAGTTTGTTTAAGCGTTATAAAATTTTATAGGATTTTTATCTCATCGATTCCTGGACGTAAAAAAAATCTTGATGAGTTTATCGGGTGGCACATTACTTGGTGAGGTGACCGAGATTGCAATCGTCATCGGATAAACAGTCGCGAATAGAAACAGCATCCCGATATCATCTCGGTTATATCGAAGGCACCTTTCACACATTTGGTCACGTAAACACACACACAAACACAGTGAAGCAAAGTAGCTTGACACGGAGTGGTGTGAACGCCCATAGAAGAGACCGGATGCCAAGCACTTTCATCGTCGCTGCTTTTTTCCACTTCCCCCTCCCTCCCCCCTTTCGTTTTTTTCACTCATTTTTTTCTTCAACCTCGACGCCTGAGATCTGTTCCTTTTTGTCCTCCGTCTGCTCTCGATTCCTCGAGAGATCCTATTCGCTTTCATCCAGGCTCGATCGCGAGTCCACTCTGAGGTTAGTCGACCCTATTTTCATTACCCGCCCTCCCCCCGTCCCCGGTCCCCCTTCGTTTTGTGATTTTACAATGCGATTTAGAGTTAATAGTTAATTTTTTCATTGACGGATTATTAATTTGATTTGTAATTTTTTTTTCAATTAATAATTATTTTTTTCAACTTTTTTTTGTTTCGTATTTTTTAATGATTGTTCAGTTATTTATTTTATTATTATTATTATTTTCTTTAATTATTGTTTAATTCAGCAAATAATATATTCGTAATATTTATTATTTATTAATTTGTAATTTTTTTCAAAGGGAAATTAATAGTTTTGTTACGTCACATTGTTTATTAGTGGGGAGGACAATAATTCATTTGGATAGGAGAAGAATGGTTTGATTTGGATGAATAGTTATTATTAATAATATTTATTAATAATAACTTATTTTATTAATAATATTTTTTTAATGGATGAATTTTGAGAAAGATTATGAATGAACTTTTTTCCAAATCGGTAATTACTATATTTGTATAAATTTTTGAGGCGTAAAAAAATGATTTTAACGAATAACAAAAAATGAAAAAACTTTAAGTAAGGAGTGAGGATTTTCACCTTCAACGTGGCACTTTCGCGACGAATTATCGCCTGACAGAACCTGGCTTGACTGTTTGCTCAATTTTTTGTCTTATCAGTAAATTGCGATATTTATAGATTTGTAAAAGCCTGCCGTTAAAATCGCTTGGAAAAACCATAATATTAATAATAATAGTAATATTGGTGGAACGAAACGTTTTCTTCCATTACGTTTATCGAAAACTGGGTCAGAACCCGGTGAAGGTTATAATTATAAGATCGAGAGTGAAAAGTCCGAAAGATCGTAAATATTATTAACATTCTTCGAATTATTTTTATCTCTGTTTATTTCATTCCTCCTTTTAATTTTTTGTTGCTCTTTCGGTCCTCTCTCTTTCGTTCAAGTGAAATCCCCTGCTCTGTTTGGGTTTGTTTTCACCCCTTCCCTGTCTTTTTGCATTTTGTTTATATTTTTTAAATTAGTTAAATTATCGTTTTTTAATAGTTTATTTTATTTCTTTCGAATTATTATTATTAAGGTTGTCGTTTTTAATCATTTTTTAAATTGTTGTATTTCTCTTATTCAATTAATTCGTTGTATTTCACAATATATATGTATATATTTATATTATAATGTAATTAATTTAACTTACTTACAAATTTTTTATTAGTTAAATTAAATTAACTAATTTAACCTAATTTTACTAATTTTACTAACTAATTTAACCTAATGTTACTAATTTTACTAAATAAATTGAACTAATTTTACTAATTTAACTTTTTATTTTAATTAATTAATTTAAGAAAATTTTCTTAATTTAAATGAAGATTTCGATTAATCGATATGATCGATCGAGATGGAAATCGATCATTCATTGGAGGGCAAGAGTATGAACTCGAATGGAATCGTGAAGCCTCGCGCGGATTCGCGTTACTGACGGAACGTCATCTCGATGTCTCGACTCGTCTGGCGAATCGGATATGCGTGCGCCTGTCCGGTTTGCGAGATCGGTCCTGCGGAAATTATCTCGTTGCAGGCTGTGCTCGCATCAGACGTCGCCACATCTGGACGTCTCACCTCCGAGGGGAGGGGGAGAAAGCTACACGTATAAAAACGAACAACACGTTGGTAGCAAACGCAGTTGGAAACATTGAACGCGCAGGTTCGTCATCATCGAGGACGATGCTGCCGAGCCAACCAAAAATGAATGCAATCGTGAGTACAGACACGAAAAGAAAAACAAACATTTATCAATTACCCGAAACTTTTTTTTTCGATTTTTTCGGCTAGTTAATTTGTTTAAAATAATTTTTTTTCAGTAATTTTTAATAATTGAATTAATAGTTATTTTTTATTTTCAGTCATTTTTAATAATTGAATTAATAGTTATTTTTTATTTTCAGTAATTTTTAATAATTTAATTAATAGTTATTTTTTATTTTTCGTTAATTCATTTTTTACTAACTATTTATAGTACATTAATTTATTTATAGTTATTTTTGAAAATTGAAATTAATGGTGATGAGGTAAATAATTTATTGTTTTTCGTAATATACTTTTTGTCCTAATCATTAATTACTATATTTGTATACATTTTTTTAAATTCTTAATCTTCATTATTAATTTGTCCCCTTAATATTACAATTTAATTGACATAATATTTTTTTTGCAGGTGTTGACGTGTTTACTTCTCGACTCGGTACTGGCTGGATATCCATTATCCGGTGAATCTTCCAGTTGGTCAGGGTGAGAAGGAAAAGACAACAAATTGACTACTTATTACCAATCATTAAAAAACAAACAATTGGAAGAGAAAAAAAAATTGTTTAAATATTACGAACAAATTACTAATTAATAAATAAACAAGACGACGAATAAAAAAATACTAATTAATTAATAAATAAGACGACGAACAAAATATTACTAATTAATAAATAAATAAGAGGGAGAAGAAAAAAAATTGAGTAATTATTACGAATAAAGCCTTAATTAATAAATAAATTATTTTCGACAGAATCGCGAATTCTTATGGAGGTGGAGGCTTGTCGAATTTCGGTGAGCACTCTGAAGGCCTAGGGGAGGAGACCTTTGGTCATAACGATCATTATCAGGTGGGACACGAAAGTACATCTAATTTTGGGGGGTTCGAAGGAGGACATGGAAATTATGGTGGTCACAGTGGTCTCGTCCATGCCGGTGGTTGGGAGCAGCATCAGTACGCTCATTCCTATCCGATCAGCCAGCACATCGAGGTGTCCAGACCGGTCACCATACCGATCTACAAGAACATAGGTAACGTAACATACGACCTTCTCTCTATCAATCCAGCCAATTTTTTGCCACCATAATAATTCTCCTAAAAAAACATAAAAAATCAACAATCTTTTCATTATTTATACACTTTCCAGTAAATCGTAAATTATTATACAATATCTAATAATTAATAATCAATCAAGTAAAATATAATCAGCCAGCTTTTAAATAAAATTGAGTTTAAACACACACAGATAATAATATGTGAAAAATCAATTTTATTTTATTCCTCAAAAATATACTAAAATAAAATATGAAGTAATTTATTAATTGTTTTTTCAACGATTGGACCGATACCAATAAAATCGTTACTAAAGTCAGTATTTAACAATATGTTTTCTCATAGGTAAAATTATTTGCTGTAAATCGTGATAAGAATAGTTATGAGAATGTTAATAATAATATTGATAACGATACCAACGATGTTAAAAATACCAGTAACAAAAACAACAACAACAATAATAGCAATAATGACACAATAATTGTTGAAGTTGAAATGTTAAATACGATTTATTTATTATATTATAAAATTATATTTATATTATTATATAAAATAAATATATATATATTATTATAATAAATATATAAATTATAAATAAATGATATATATTTGCATTATAAAATTATATATACCTATTATTATATTTATTAACATTATTATTTATTTTATAAATATTTAATTTTTTAAGGCGTACCTGTCCCTCAGCCAGTAGCCATCAAAGTACCACACATAGTGGCGATTGGGGTAGCGCAGCCGTATCCGGTTCACGTGCCGGTTTCACATCCGGTTGCAATACCGGTTACAAAGACCGTGGCGATCCCGGTAGAAAAAAAGGTGCCATATCCGATCGAGAAGATAATACCTGTACCGGTGGAAAAGCCAGTACCAATAACAATCGAAAAACACATCCCAGTTCCGGTTGAAAAACCGTACCCAATCCATATACCGGTTTACAAGCACGTATTCCATCGTGCAAAGCATGGCCACGGTTGGGCTCGATAAAGCAGTTCAATATTTTGATAA
The DNA here is from genome assembly GCA_030522765.1 of Ophioninae sp. B BG-2022a. NCBI lineage: Eukaryota > Metazoa > Arthropoda > Insecta > Hymenoptera > Ichneumonidae > Ophioninae sp. B BG-2022a. The sequence goes on along the minus strand of JAPYZJ010001053.1, from coordinate 20,666 downwards.
AATGAAAAAAAAATTTTTTTACTTTTTTCCTAATTATTGAGAAGACTGGAAACGCCTCACGAGGTCCTAGGGACAAATAGAAACCCCCTAGGGATAAAAGGGATCATAGTGTGATGGCTCGAATTATCAAAACTCAAAATGGAGCACGATAAAAAAAATATTTTAATCAAAAGGTTGGAGAAGTGTCCATGAAGGAAATAAGAACTTTGACAGATTTTATTAATTTAATGAACATTTTTGTTTTTGTTGTTTTTGTTGTTGTTTTTTTTTGGTGAATAATTAGTGTAAGTTAGTAGGTTAAACAATTGTGTTTTTTACATTCTTGTACATACTTTTTTTTTATGAAAATAAAATGTTGGGATAACCAAAGAATGTAAGACAGGAAGGATTCCTTTTTTACCCTACTTTAAGGCGATGATCGGGATTCTTGAATTTCTCTGATAAAACATTTGTGGTAATTACGCAATAAATTTTTGAGAATATATTAATTTCGTTTAAATATATCTTTAAATGTTGTTTATTGACATTTTTTTAAAATATGGATTATTTATTTAAAATTAAAAATGAAATATTTAAAAGAAAAATTCTCAATAAACTTTTATTTAAATTTAATAATTACGACTTTTATAATGATTTTGTTTTTTGTATAGATATTCTTATTTTTCATATATAAATATAAGCTATATAGCTGAAACGTTAATCTTTTAACTTTCCACTACGAACTTTCCGCGATCCTCATCGAGAAATGCAGCGACGAGTGTGAGATTCGTCGTTTCCTCCTCTCGCTCTCTTATTATTTCATTAAGAAGTGATTTTTCATTATATAAATTAATAACTTATTTTTCAATAAATTATCATTTTTTATCGTATCTTTGTTCTTATTCATCCGCTTAGTTAATTTTACTAATTTCATTATGTTTATTTATTAATTTCCATTGGTTGAACAAAGAATTTATATTTAATTAAATGTATTATCGATTAAATTCACAAATTGCTTTTTCATTTATAAACTTTATTATGTATTGTTTACTTTATTATTTTTAGACATATTTGTTTTCGTATTTTTCTGGTTAGTTAATTTTGTATGGTTATTAATTTGTATTGATTGAATGGATAATTAATTTTTTAATTAATGAATTATTGATATTATATATATATATATATAATTTTTTCTTTAAAAAATTTTTTTTTATAAATCTCTCTCTCTCTCTCTCTTTTTACTCTCGGCGTGAAAAAGTGTACCGAGGATTCCCGACATGCGGCAATCCCTCGATACAGCACGACTAATTAAACTGAGATGATTTAGCCATACGAACGTTGTAGATTAAGGTGATTTATAAATGGATAACCGTACTCGCACGACTCGCAGGGAAGATCCTGCAGTCTCGTCATGCTCTCTTCACATGGCGAGCATACACACCGACAAAGCGGACGAGAGCGCTGAACCTCAATTTTAATCGATTTTTGCCCAACATATTTTCAAATTTTCTTTTCTTGAAAAAAAGATTTTCTCATTTTCGGATTTTTCGTTTTTGTATAATTTTGACGCATTCGAAACGATTTTGAGAAAAAAAACACACACACAAAATTAATCGAAGTAAAAAAAAGAAAAATAAAAAATCTTAATTTTATGGAAGAATTTTGTCGATTAGATGCAAAAATCTTTTCGAAAAAAAATAATTGATGAATGAATTAATTCGAAAAATTAAAATAATGGACATTTGATATTGCCGATTCACTGAAATATCATTAATTTAACGGTGAAAAATAACTTTGAAATATGGTGAAAAAAAATTAACAAGATAAAACAATTAATTTAAAAAAATGAGAGAACAGTGTCAGTAAAAAGAAATTGCGCAGCAAAAAAGTATACCTAATGAAGAGATCGAATAAATAATAATTGAATGAATGCAGTGCCAATTAAATTAAAAAAATTCTTGAAAAAGGAAATAAGTGAAACTGAGTTAAAAAAACAAACGAAAAATAATAAAAAAATAAAGCTATTGAAAAATAGTAACGAGCTAAATAGAATCGATAAAAAATAATTTCAAAAAACAACTAAGAATAATAAACGAATGACCAACTTTAAAAAATCAATGAAACATTAATTAAAAAACAACAACGTAATGAAAAATATGAATAGCTAAAAAATCGAATCGATAATAATTGAATAAACTGAAGATACGATCTACAGCTACAAAGTTGCCGCGCCAGAGGATAAATATGAGAGGCCTTAATAATATATTTTGCAGCTCCGAGGCGTCGCAGCCAATGTGCAGTTGGCCGAGCAGCCACTGTAATAAAGAATCGTTCACGGTGAAGGTAAGCTTCCTACTACCGACCGCTCGGTCATAAACACATCCTTCACGGATACGTGTCTCGAACTATTCGCGAACTCGAATTACCATCGATCATAAATAAATTATTGTTACGAATAATTCCGGGAAGATCGAGGCTTGAGGTCTTCATGAGTCCATTCTAGATCTAATTTTATTTGTCAGACAGGTCGTATCTACTTACCTGCAGGAGAACAAAAATTTCGCTTTTTTTTTAAACGTTGCATATTTTTACACTTTTCTTTTTTGCAAAATTTTTTTATTAATTTACTTTGTTTTGTAAAGCTTTCATTTTATTAAAATTATTTTACACTTCAATTTGTTGAAGGCTTGAAATTATTTTATTTTATTCTTTCGACTTTTTAAATATTTTTATTTTAATTTATTTAAGACACTTCACTTTAATTTATTTTAAGACACTTAACATTATTTTTAATTTAACATTCAGATGAAATTTTTTAGCATTTTTTCACGGGTTTGAAAAAAGTTTATCCAATCACAAAAAACAACAAAATCAAGGAATAAATACGTCAAACATTTTTACACCATACTTTCGTGAAAATTTATTTTTTAATTTAATTTACTCTAAGGCACTTTTAGGCACAATTTATTTTGAAGCTTTAAATAATTTAATGTTAATTTTAATTAACTTTAATTAATTCAAAACTTATTTAAGGCGCTACAATTTTTTCAAAATTGATCATTTATATCGTAGAAATCTTTTGGCAATTATTCACGGTTTTAAAAAAAGTTTAAACAATCTAAAAAAAAAACAAAATCAAGGAATTAATAAATTCCATGAAAAATAGTGACAACTCTTTTAACCCAAACAAACCAAAAGAATTTTCTCTCTTGATTTCCGAGTTTGGAAAAAGGGATGCGGCGTCGAGGCCGTAAAAAAAAAATGATCGCGTTATCTCTCCCAGACTCTCGGAGCTCGTAGTCCCGTCCGAGAGTCCGTCAAAAGGCGTTTTGTACGGCAGAGGTACAAATCGCGAGGCGGTACGAGGAAAGGCAGTCCGGGTGATCAGTGAAAGGCCTACCGGTATATTAACCGGAGAAATGGCAGAAGATCCGACAGTCACAAAAGCAAAGGCACTTCAAACGCAACCCAACTGACGTTCGTTCGTTCGATCCGCGTCAAACCCGTGCACAACATGAGATCGTTTGCGTTCTGCAATGTGAGGAACCAAAAACAAATCGAAAAAGCATTTCTTTTATTTATTTGGCATTTCGGAAGTAGAATTGACGATTTCCGGTCTCAGTAATGGACAAATAAAAATAAAAATAATAATAATAATAATAATAATAATAATAATAATAATAATAATAATAATAATAATAATAATAATAATAATAATAATGAATAAAAATAATCTTAATAATATATACTATATTTTATATTATTTATTATTATTTTTGTATTATTATGATTATTTTATCATCACTATTATTGTAAAAAAACAACAGTAAAATATCAGGAATTTTCAGTATGCAAAACATAATATAATATTGTTTATATCATTATAAATAATATTATATAAAATATTGATAAAAATAAATATAATAATAAATTATAATAATAAATAAAATTATAAAAAACATATAACATATGACATGTTTATAATATGAATAATATAATATTATATTATTCGTATTGTTATAAATAACAATGACGATAATAAAATATAAAAACGGGAAGATATAACGTTTTTAAAGAGGCGTAGATAAAATATTAATATAAATAAATAAATAAATAAAATTAATTAAATATTAATTAAAAAAAAAAACAAAAATGTTGGTTCCAGATGTTTCTGGGCTTCCTGGTGTATCAGGTAATCGGGCACCCAACAAAAATGGCGGTTTACTACGATCGGAACACGGGCCAGTACTTCGTGCCCGTGAACGGTCAAATGTATCGGGTGGAGAGATCGGATCACGAGGCAACGAGTGCCACCGAGGAGAACTCGAGCTATCACGATTATTACGGGACGAGCGGAAGTTCCGGTGACTACGAGGGTCATCATCAGCAGATCCAAGGTGGAGGACACGAAACTTCCGGTTTCCAGCCGTCCTTCGGAAGTCACGGTTTCGAGGGCTCGGAGCATCAGGACATTTCGTCCTTGGGAGGTTATGCGGAATCCGGCGGCGGAGGGGGTGGATACGAGGAACACTCCGGTGGATTCTCCGGCGGTCACGAGCAACATTACGGACACCACGAGAGTATCCCAGTCGCGGAACACGTCGAGGTCACGAAACCCGTCGCTGTGCCGGTTTACAAGGAAATCGGTAAGGACGCGATGACCTTGACGAGAAAATCGGTAAAGAACCGGTGACCTTGAAGAAATCGGTAAGAATCCGATGACCTTGACGAGGAAATCGGTAAAGAACCGGTGACCTTGAGGAAATCGGTAAGCATCCGATGACCTTGAGGAAATCGGTAAGCATCCGATGACCTTGACGAGAAAATCGGTAAGGAACCGATGACCTTGACGAGGAAATCGGTAAGGAACCGATGACCTTGACGAGGAAATCGGTAAGGAACCGATGACCTTGAGGAAATCGGTAAGGAACCGATGACCTTGAGGAAATCGGTAAGGAACCGATGACCTTGAGGAAATCGGTAAGAATCCGATGACCTTGAAGAAATCGGTAAGAATCCGATGACCTTGACGAGGAAATCGGTAAGAACCCGATGACCTTGAGGAAATCGGTAAGAATTTGATTACCTTGACGAGGAAATCGGTAAGAATCCGATGACCTTGACGAGGAAATCGGTAAGGACCCGATGACCCGTTTGGGTTTGATTTCAGGCGTTCCGGTTCCCCATCCGGTGAAAATTCACGTGCCACATCCGGTCGCCGTTGGAGTCCCCCAACCTTATCCGGTCGCGGTACCGGTTTCGAAGCCGTTTCCGGTCCAGGTGATTAAAACGATAGCTATCCCGGTCGAGAAGAAGGTCCCGTATCCGGTCGAGAAGCACATCCCTGTACCGATCGAAAAACCGGTACCTATAACGATCGAGAGACACGTTCCAGTTCCGGTCGAGAAGCCCTATCCCATCAAAATTCCCGTTTACAAAACGATTTACCATCACTCGAAGGGTCACGGTCACGGTCACGGTCATTGACCTTCCCAGGAATCATCGAGCGAGAAGAAGGAAAAAGAAAAAAAAAGCAAGAAAAAAAAATGTCTTTGTAAATATTCTCGTTGTTGTTTCTTCGTTTACTAATTATTATTATTAGTATTATTAATTTTTTAATTGTTGATCTACTTTTTTGTACCGTTTTTTTTGTTACTACGATTTTGTATTTTTTTCGTATATCGACGGAAGTCTCGTTCGAATGGAACGAGTCTAATATAAATAAATAATTGGAATAAAAAAATTTAAAAAAATCGTTATCGATCATTTCTTTTTTTTTTTTGTCAATTCGTCGAACCACCCAGTCCTGATTTGACTATCTGGTCTAAGATTTATGGTGCTCGTGTGCCGATGGACGAATAAATAAAAAAAAGAAAAAAAAAACAATCGCGAGATCGAGAACGCCTCCATAGTGAAAGTGAAGTTGAGGGCTAGCGAAATTGTTCTCCGAGTGTAATACACTTCGCACGATTATTGTTAACGATAAATAGAGAGGGGCAAAGAGAGAGAGAGAGAGAGAGGTCATACGAACCTCGACTTCCGGTTCGAAAGACTTTCCCTATACCGGAAGTATCCCATTGTTCGTCAGCTCCCATTCCAAATCTTCCCAACCTTTCATTATCCTTTTATTTGTTTGTTTATTTGTTGGTTTTTTTCGAAAACGTGAATGTAGCGAGTGGCACGAATTTAATTGATAAATAATTACGTGTGATCGTACATAAGCGTGTTTTTTCTTCTTTCTTTCTCTATAATCGTTCCCTCATTTGACCCTGTTATTTATCAAAATTTGAAAAAAAAAATTGAAATATTAAATATGAAAATATTAAAAGCAAAAGTATTAAAAAATATTCAAAAATGAATGAAGGAATGACTGAATAATAAAAAATAAACAATAATAATAATAATAAGACAATTATAATAAATAAAAAATTTCTATTACATTCCAACTTCCGATCCGAACATTTCTTTCATTTTTATCAAAAATGCAAAAATACTAATTTTCACGAATTAAATAAATAAATAATATAATAAAATCGTACATGAATATTTTTCTAATGAGGCGTCATTTCCTCTAATTTCTCGGGAATTTTTCATTTGGCAAAAAAAAAATAAGAAAAAAAAGTTGGTAATGAATGATAAATAATGAAAGGGAAGTACATGAATATTTTTCTAATGAGGTGTCATTTCCTCTAATTTCTCGGGAATTTTTCATTTGGCAAAAAAAATAAGAAAAAAAAGTTGGTAATGAATAATAAATAATAAAAGGGAAGTAGCTCGAGCTTTCTCGATAATGGCGCAAATTCTCGGTGATTTAGCGATCTTTCGGGATAAATGAGATTCCATCTGTATTACCCAGTTCCAAGCTAATGGCGAGGACTTCCACGATCGCCGCGTAACTCCCGTCTATAATACGGCGAGAACCACGCGCATGCGTATATTCGTACTTTTACGAATAACTGAAAAATATTCCAATGGACTTTCATGATTCTCAACGAATCGGGGGCGATACACGTGGGATAACCAGGAAAGAGGAAATATCACGGGATGTTTCGCAAATTGAACTCGATTATTAGTGGCTGTTGATCTCGACGTTCTCCGCGTGAAAGGCACCATCGGGAATTACCGAAACGAAAATTTTTCTCTCGCGAATAAAGTCTCTCCCCTGAAGCAAAAAAAAAATGTTTAAAAGACGGATCAGTTTGGAAATCCATTTTTTTTACGATTTTACGATTTTTTTAACGATTTTTACGATTTTTTACGATTTTACGATTTTTTTTACGATTTTACGATTTTTTTACGATTTGTACGATTTTTTACGATTTTTTACGATTTTTTAAACGTTTTTTTTACGATTTTTGAATTCGAGAATTTTTTTTTCTTTTCGAAAAGCAAAAATTAATTTTACGGAAGAAAGTGCCTGGAGAGGGATCGCAGCGTTTCTGGGACTCGCCGTGCAATCGAGTAAACCCAAACAGGTGGAAAAAATCTTGGAGACACTCGAAGGATTGAATGAAATGTACTTAACCCAAACAAACCTACGCATCCGGAAAAAATGTGATGTTAACCCAAACAAACCAAAACGAACGGAGAAAAGTCTAAACAAACCCAAACAAGAGGAAAAAACCTTGGAGAAACCCAAACAAATGGAAAAAACCCAAACAAGTGGAAAAACCCCAAAGAAACAGAGAAACAAAACAAACCCAAACAAATGTAAAAACTCCAAACAAACCCAAACAAATGTAAAAAACCCCAAACAAATGTAAAAACCCTAAACAAACCCAAACAAATGTAAAAAACCCCAAACAAATGTAAAAACCCTACACAAACCCAAACAAATATAAAAACCCCAAACAAACCTAAACAAATGTTAAAACCCTAAACAAACCCAAACGAACGCAAGCAAATTTAAAAAAAAAACCCAAACAAACAAACGGAAGAACCTCAAACGAACCCAAAAAATCATAAAATTTTTTTCGATTTTCCCATAAGCCAAAATTTCAAAATCGACTAAATTTCAATTTTGTAAATTTCCTCTAATTTCCAAAAAATCCAAAAAAACATTTGTGGCAAAAAACTGGCATGCAAAAAAAGGTGTCTGAAGCGTTTCCGGCATGAATCCCTCCGTCCGGTTCATATCCTAGCTAATTGACACTGGAACTATCGAGTAAGAGAGAAACGAAAGGCGGAAATTCCGTTGAGGATTGGACACTTTGTGGCTGATTTTACGCAATGGTATCTCATCGTCGTCGGCAAAAGGCGATCGAGTAGCGAAGGCGGAGACCTCCCCGCGTAACCGAGTTTTGTAAACCGTTGACATAGTGGGGTCGTTGATTCGTGCACTCTATTCCGAGGATATATAAGTGATTCGTGCTTCGAGCCCTCGAGTTCGATCATAATCCTTCAACTACAGAGAACTGCATCACGCACGTCATGAATTTTAAAATCAAAATCGTACGTGAATTTACATTTTTTCCCCGATTTATTTATTGCAATTATTCAACGTTTTACAATTTTCGTATTCATGAATTCAGTACTCACATAAGTGGAAAAACGGTCAAATATAACAATTCGATATTTATCGTAGGAAAAAATATGGAAATTCTGAGAAATATAATAATTATTATTTTGATTATGCAATTAATGAAATTATTAGTGTATCAAAAATGTATGAATAAATATAAATATATTTTTGTGCGTGTTTATCTTCGTTCGAATAATTCCAATAATAATAATAATAATAATTATATATTATAATATATATAATATATATTATTATATATTTTTATAATTATTTCTAAATTAATATACATTTATATTAATTTATAAATAATTATAATTATATTTTAAATAATAATATAATGGTATATAATATAGAATAATAATAATTATTATTATAATTATTATTATTTTCGAAGATAATGATCCTCGCAGCTATTGGCTCGTGCAAAGCGTCCCACGGTTGGAGTTTGGACGTCGGGGATTCCGGAGGCTGGGACGCCGGTGAAATAACCCTCGGGGAAATTTCCCTAGAGAGTCACGGCCACAAATTGCCACACGTGACACTCGGGCACTCCGGTTGGCTTTTTCATTTTCACACGAATTATTCTTATCCTCGAACGAAATGTTCGAGAGGACATTTTTAATGGAATGACGCACGAATTTCAGGAAGTGCCTGGGAAAAATGGCCGACGAGCGCGATAAGCGGAGGCTGGGAATCCGGCGGATCAATCGACCATGGATGGGACGGAAGTGTCAAACCGATCATCAAAGAGATCGGTAAGAATTCTTTTTTTTTTTTATCAAAACGAAATTTATATTATTTTTTTTGCGACTTAGAGTATTTTTACTTGATTAAATTTTTTTTTAAATATTTTAAAACAATTTTTATTATTATTTGTGGTTTTTTTTGACAAATGGAATATTTAGATTTTTCTAAGGTCTATTGATGCAATCTGTAAGTAAAATAATAACAAAAAATGTAAAAATCACTTGCATTAGTTTGTGTAATTTTTTGTTTGTTTTTTATGGTAGTAAAAAATCGATATTTGTTTTTTTCCTTTTTTTCAAGATGTGCCAGAATTATATCTTTGAATAATAATTAGCAAATAAAATTACAAATTAAATGGCGAAACGTTCTTGGAATATTTATTGAATTTTTATTTTTTTATGAAAAGTGAAATTTTTTAAGTGAAAAATCGAGTTTTTTGAAAAAAAAAAATTTTTTCAAGGTGTGCCAGTGCCTCAGGAGGTCGAAATAAAAATTCCCCATCTCATGCCGCACCCCGTGCCGCAGCCGTATCCGGTTATAGTTCCCGTCTCCAAACCGGAACCATTCGAAGTGAGCATTTTTTTTCCTTCTTATCTTCGACGCGTTTTTTTATATAATCGTTTTTACGCAATTATCGGGTAAATCGGGTGGCGGTTTCTTTTGAATTTTCAGGTTGTCAAGACGGTGATAAAAAAAGTGGAGAAGAAGGTACCGACACCGGTTGAAAAAATTGTACCGTTTAAGGTGGAGAAGCCGGTTCCGTTCACCGTTTACAAAAGCGTACCTCATCCGGTTGTCAAACACGTACCCATCAAGATTCCCGTTCATAAGACCATACACCATTACAGCCACGAGAAAGTCTATCATCACTGATTTTTTTCGTCATTCGCCAACGTGTTTTATGTTTTTTTATTTTTAAAATTTTTTGTTTTTTTTTACGATTTTATATTTTATTTTCAAATTTTTAGTAAAAAAATGTATATGTTGTGTCGTAAGATTACTTTTCGTTGACTAGTATGTAAGCTATTTTTTTGTAAACTTATTTTCCTTTGAATTAATTATAATCCTATGCCAGAGAAAAACAATAAAATTTTATTTTTTATTTTATCCATCTCGAATATTATTTCCTCGAACCCTATCCCTATACATCGAAAAAATAAATTTAAAAAATGTATTGGTCGGAAATATTCTTTTCGACCAATAAATAATTATTTTTTAAAAGTTAAAAATTAATTATTGACAAGATCGAAGAATGACGATTTACCAACTGTCAATATTTTTCTTCAGATTATTCTTTACTGAAATCTTTGAGAAAATATTTTTTCTGATAAACAAAATAATTATTTAACAAAGGTTGAAAAAATAACTACATGTTTAATTTTTACGAATAAAAAAATGTGAAAAATTACTTAATCTTTTGAACGTCCTTCACATTATTGTTCATAACTTTTTCGTTTATTAATATATTTCAACGAAATTTTTCAGGCACCTCCATTAATATATGTAAAAATAAATGGGAAAAGCATTTCAAAATAATTATACTAGTTCGTGTATAATTAATTTGAAAAAATCTTGTTTAATAATTTTGACGTTTAAGACGTCAAAATTAGTCGGCTTCCTGTAATGTATTTAATGGCAGTACAAAGTAACTGTGTTTCCCACACTTCGCTCTAAACATTAGAGTAAACGGGGGAACGGCTCAGGAAGCTTTTTTGCGTCTGCACAATCGGCACGCTCTAACGCTCCCTTTCAAGATACAATACCGCGAGGCCACTTCCCAAGAATGAGCAAACTTCCTATTCCCTCGATGCATAATACTTCCTTGCAACCGGTTCCAATTAAAAAAAAAACAGCAATAACATCAACAACAACAATCCAATTTCCGTTTGAAATAATAAATTTAAATGATTGCACGATCAACTCCGATCGTTCTTCTTAATTGACGAAGCAATTAGAAGGCTCGTGAATCGAGATCGAACTTCAGATCAGGAAAGAAAAATTCTCTGGGTAATAACGATTAAAACCCGGCGGGAAATGTTGCAGAAATAATTCGATAACGTTACGAAATTTATTTTCATTTTCGATCGAATATTATATCCAATGTTTTTATTTTATTTTAATTTTCATTATAATTACTATTATTATTATTATTATCATTATTGTTTCAGTTTGTTTATTATCATAATTTAATTCATCCTATTTTTTATTGGTATTATTCGTCTTTTATTATTGTAACGAAACCTTGTTTTTTTTTTAGATTTATATATTCCTAATGATTAATATAATAATAATAATGACTATTATTTTTCGATTGTTTTTATTTGTATTTTGCTTTCGTTATTTTTTACTACTATCCTAAATTGTCTGAAAGTGTACTGGGGCATTAGAAATTTATTATTATCATCATAAATGTTTTTCCCCCCTTAATTATAAATAATTTTTTTGTTATTGAGATCACGAGGTAATAAATGTTCAAAGCGTCGAACCGGAAGCAAAAGTCGAGAGGAAGAATAAATAAAATAAAAAAGGTAAAAGATTGCCCCCTCCAGGAGGAAAGTAAGAGGGCTCGAGAGTTTTGTCTCAACGCTCACTTTTCTTCATTTCCTTACCGTTTGTCCAGGATGAAAAAAAAAAGTAGCAAATCCCAGAGAACCAATCGTTCCTGTCTTTGTCAGTCGAATAAACGGTTTCCTGATTTAACTCATGAAATGCCCGAAGGGATTCCCATCGTGAGAACGTCGATGAGATAGAAAGAGAGAAAAGATTGATCGATGCGGATTCAATTTAATCCTACTCGAGTGCCACTAAAGAGACGTTTACTTCTACTCCAGAAGGTAAATTGAACCCTTTGGCAAAACGATCCGCTTGTCCTTTCGACTCGGGATACGATTTCGAGTGTGTCTGATCAAAGCCTGCCGGAACTACTGCCAGTCTGGCTCTATCGCCTTCCACTACCAATTCACCCAGCATTTTTATAAACGGACGTCCTAAAAATATCCAGTATCAAAAATCCTTACTTTTAAAAAAGAAACAATGTTTATTGGTTATTTGGGTTTGTTTGGGTTTAAATAAATAAATAAAATTAATTGATTCGTAAATGATACATTGATTGAAACTTTATAATTTTAATTTTGTTTGATTTAAATGATACGAATATTTTAATTAGATTTTTTTATATTGAATTTATTGAATATAACATTTTTTACATTTGGTTAAACTTTTGAAATGACAAAATTGAGGTAGGTATTGTTTATTTAAAAAAGCGAGGATTACAATAAATCGTAAAAAAATGGCCAAATGATGATTGAAATATAGGTGCATTTTGCAGAGCTTGTTTTTTTTATAAATTGCTTAAAAATGTGACATATTTTTTTATTTAAATCGTTAAGGGTTTGAGCTACGAAATTGTTATGTATTTTGATTTTTCGCTTGAGACAATTCTAATTGAAGAGGGAGGTCTAACTTAAAATACAGGTATCGACAATTCAAGATAAAATAGTGATTACAACAATAGAACTGCTAATTCATTATTAACAATAATAGGGTCAAATTATTTCGGAAAATAAAAAAATTTTAATATATTCTATTTTAAGAAACGAAATCTTCTTTTTCAATTACGAGATTGCTCATTACTTACTCATGACTTATAAATATTTTTTACAAATGTATTTAGTATTCGTTATCAATATTTAGTTTCGAAATTACAAATAAATGTTGAATCGATTTTCCAACCATCTTTTCGATTGCCTAAATATTCACTGGACGATAAAAAATTATTTTAAAAAACGTATTCACATTTAAGCTTATTAAAACTTATTAAAAAATCATAATGAATGCAATTATTGAGATTCTATCGCATGCCCTCTGATTACGCGTAGGAGCGGCGATTCTTGCACCACTTCCGGTAAACGGTCATTCTGGCCAGCGTGACCGCAATCACGGTTGCGTCTACCGGATAATTCAAAGAGAAACGAACATTAAGAGGGAGGACGAGGGCAAAAAAGAAAAATCTATATTTTTAAAAATGAAGAAAAAAAATGACGAAAAAAAAAAAGAAAACGATTCTCGAGGTCCTTGATCGCGAAAGATCTCCGTGGGATCTGGAATTCTCGATGTTCGTGGATGGATGTGTCGGTGCACGACGAAACGTGGAAGGGGCGAAAGTTTAGACGAGGTTGGCTATCATAATGGTGAAAGGTGGCGGAATCGAACGATCTTCCTATATAAGCTCCCTGCCACGATCCCACTTCGAACACTCGAGACCAAGACGAACATTCGGATACAAACGTCATTCGAGTGTTCATCTAAACACCCTGAAAACGCCACCATGAAGATCGTGAGAGATTTTTTTTTTAATCATTTTTTTCGAAATTATTTTCTATCAATTTTTTGCCTGATATTTTTCGATTTTATTTAATGATTTTTTGTCCACGAGCAACATCAATTATTTTGATAAATAGTCGAAAATTGAAAAAAAAAGAAAATTAGGGTTTTTTCGGTTTAATTATTTATTAAAATAATATTTTTTAATTATGGATTATTATTTTTGAAATAATTAATTAAATTTATTTTTTTATTTTTTTATTCACGACTGTTCTTCATTATTTTTTTCCACCATCAAAACCATGATTTTGACAAATCCCCAAAACATAAGAAAAAAAGAGAAAAGGAACGCAGACGTTCCACAATATTAGCTCGTTATCGGGGTGGAACGAGAGAACGAAAAAAAAACTAAAATTAGAAAAACGACGAATCTGGAAAGTTGCACGAGAGGAGAAATTGTGGCGATTCGTCTCGCCCCCCCCCCCCCTTTCATCCCCACAGAACAGTGCTGATTAATTTACGTATCGGAAAAATGAGCGTCATAATAATTTCGTAATTAATAAATGTCTCGTGATCTCGGACGCTTTCACCCCGTCGTGTTTGACCAGCCGGAGTCATCACGTGTCCTTTTTGCAGAGCGTCATCGGCCTCGTGGCCCTCGTCAGTCTCGCCACAGCCAGTGACTATGGACATCATCACGAGGATCATCACTCGCACACGACCTACGAAGAAAAAACGAGACCGGTCGAGATACCGATCTACAAAAAATACGGTTGGTTGAAAAATTTTCTCGTTGGTTAATTATTGTTATTTGATTTTTTAAAGATTTTTTTTTCATGATTTTTCATCGTCGGGAATATGATTTTGAGTATTGCGGATTTTAAAATTTATTATTTATTGTCCTAATTATTATTTTATTATTTATATCATCAATTATTATAAATATTTAATGGATATATGTATTTCAATTTTTCAATATCTTTATTACTATTCAATTAGAATTTTTTTAACAAGTTTTTTTTACAAAATTGCATTTTTACATAAATCACATATAATATTATATTTTCGTACATTGCTTTTTACGAGTATTTGAAATTCATTCAAATAAAAGAGAATATGCAAATAAAAGAATGTTTAAAAAGATATTAATTATGGATAAATATCTTTTTTTATTATTTATAACTTAGCAATTATTAATGATAAATTATCGAAGAAATTACGATTGCATTTCAGCGATCCCGATTCCACATCCTGTGCCGATTAAAGTGCCGCAGGAAATAAAAGTACCGATTCCTCAGCCTTACCACGTGCCGGTTCAAATACCCCACCCCTATCCGGTTGAAGTGATCAAAGAGGTTGAAATTCCTGTTGAGAAACCGGAGCCTTACGTTGTGGAGAAAAAGGTAAAAAAAAAAATTTTTTATGTTCGGTTATCTAAACTGACATTAATTACGAAGAAATAATTATTTTACTTCCGAAAATTTATTGGACTTTATTAAATAAAAAAAAAGTATATATATAAATATTTAAATAAACGTACATTGCATTAATATTTATGTTACTGTTGAAATATAATTTAATTACTAATTTGTTATATGATTTTGACATTGGCTTGTTTGGGTTTGTTTGCGATAAAAAAATATTTTAATAAATTTGATTTTATTTTTGAAAAATTCTGCGATGTCAAATACGAAAGATAAACTTTTGTTTATTCATCTATCAACAATTTGTTTTTCCAGGTACCCTTTATAGTCGAGAAACCATATCCAGTTTACGTGGACAAGAAGTTTCCGGTACCGGTCGCGAAACCTTACGCGGTGCATGTACCGGTCTACAAACACGTGTACCATCACACCTCGAAGGGCTGGCACTGAACAAGGTTCTCCACCGGAAATGACACCGAGAAACTCCATACCGAGAGAAAAAGGGAGAGAGAGAGAGAGGAAGAAAATTAAACCAGTGATAAAAAACACTCTTGTAAATAGTCATCGAATTTAATGTTGATTGTTTGTTGTTCGTATTTGTTGTTTTCGTTATCCATCGTTGATCCATCAATTTTCAATAAAACATTTTTTATTTTCGAAAGTGCATCTCCAATTTTTCATCGCAATTTTCACGTTTCGTTTTTATTGCCTTTTTCGTTTTCAGAAATTTTTTTGTTATTTCTTTTTCAATTTTTTTCGATTTATTTCTAAGAATATTATTTTTTTTAAATACTTTAGTAAATTATGATTATATTAATTTTTCAAAATACTATACTGAATTTTAAGAATATTTCAGTGAATACCTTTCTCGATTTTGGAAATATTTTTTCCATTTTTATTTCGTTTCCTTTTAATTTCCTTTTTGTAAAAAGATTTTTGTCGTTTTTGATTTGTTTTTTAATTCGCTTGCGTTTGTTAAATTTCTTCTTAGCATTTTGATTTTTTTTTCGTTTATTAAAATTCCTTTTCGTTTTTTTTTTTGGATTTTGTATTCGATTTTTTATTTTTTTTTCGTTTTTTAAATTTCTTCGTCGGATTTTGTAATCGATTTTTTAATTATTTTTCGTTTATGAAAATTTCTTGATCGAATGTAATAAATATTTTTGAATTTTTTTTTTTTCGTTTTTTTTTCTCTTTTCTTTTTCTCGACAAGCACGAACGGTCCAGGTGTCTCATTCCAGCCAGTCACTGGACTAGACGAGTTATACACAGTCGACGTTACGCCGGCGATCCTGTATCGCCATATAATAACGAGATCACGTCGTAGGTGCACGAGAAGGTGCCGCTCCCTCCGCGCATCTACGTGATAAAAACCACTTTTACCACGGGATGCACTTTCACTGTTCCGCTAGGAGATCGACGAAACGAGAGTACACCGTAGTGCATCGTTCCAGAGCTACAAGATAGACGTACTTAGGACCGATAGTAACGCCCTCTTTCAATGACCCCTTCAATGACCTCAAGGACGTTCAAGATCGATCTCGAAACCATTTTTTTTTTCGATAAACACCTTAAAGTCTCTTAAGGGGTTTCTCGATAAATGGAAGAATTTTAGTTCAATGTTCCACGTTATTTGATTATTCCTAGGCAAAACATATTTTTAAAAAATATATTTATTTAATATTTGGATTGATCTTTGGAAAGTTTTATTTTCTTTATTTTATTTGTATATTTTTTTATTTCCATTTATTTTTGTTTCCAAGTTTATTTGTGGTTTTTAGAATTTTCTTTATTTACGTTTGACTTTATTTGAATTTTTGACTTTTTTGGTATCTTTTTTTTTTACTTTCGGTTTTTAAGATTTTATTTATTTAATTCTATTTGTTTATTTATTGATTTTTTTTAAGTGAGAAGGGCATTTTACACTATTGTATCACTAGCTAGCGTACTTCAAATATTCAAGAATTTTTGTGATTATTTAAAGACAGGATTCTATTTTAGCCGTTCGAGAAAGAAAAACTTTTTTTATGCATTTTTTTATGAGATTATGAATAAAATATGGATACAAGGTTTTTCAAAATTAATAAATATAGTCTTGAAATACATTAAAAAAAATTATTATATATTTTATGCATTTTACAAATGCAAAATTAAAAATGCCGGCCGAAAGAAAAAAGAAAACGAATTGCATAACTTTTTCACAGCTTTCTGCTAAAAAAATAAAACATAGTAAAAACCATATTTATTTATTATACAATAAAAAAAAAGTAAAAATAAAAATTGAAAAATAATCCTATTTCAGTCGATAGTTCCATGTGTACAGAAATCGTGTTTAAAATTTCGTAACAATCGGTTCAGTGATTACGATAAATCAATTCCTTAAATGAAAAATCACAAAAAATTCGAAGTCACGCTTAACGAGCGTGCGCCATTTTCGTATAATGATTTATTAATTCTCGAATGTATTTACTTTCGAAAAATGAACAAAAAAAAAATACTAGAATTTATGGAAGTTAAAAAATGGAATCCTACTCGAACGTACGTTCAGTAACTCAAAACAGATGGTTCCGAGAGGTTGATAGTCGAAGGTGAAGGTAGGTAGATTTCCGTGGTCTCTCGTCGAGCAATCTCGCATAAATAAATCAACCGTCGTATATAGAGTATTCAGAGGTATTCAGGCCTGCGTACAAAAGTGTGAATCGGTTTGTCGAGCTGGCGATATTTTACGATCAAAATGGCGTTACCATTAAGGGGGTTGGGGAAGGGGGGGGGGGATGGGGGTTCTTGACGATGGCTGGAGAACGTTTGGAGTGACTCTGGAAGTAGGAATCGTGGAGAAGGGAGAAAGTATCTCAGGGAAGCTATATAAAGCGTTGACCGTGACTTTGGGAGCGCAAAAGCATACCGATCTCGACTTTGAACCTACGTCGAGGAGAGAAACGTCTTGAAGATCGTGTGGAAAGTTGGAACGAAGAAATAAGCGTCATGAAGCTGATCGTGAGTCGTTCGATCGGTTGGGAAGTTACCGATCTTCGAAGATTGATCGATAAAATCATTTCTTAGTTTGTTTGGGTTTGTTTGGGTTAAGGAATAAGCGTCGTGAAGCTGATCGTGAGTCGATCGATCGGTTGGGAAGTTACCGATCTTCAGAGATTTATCGATAAAACCATTTCTTAGTTTTTTTGGGTTTGTTTGGGTTGAGGAATAAGCGTCGTGGAGTTGATCGTGAGTCGATCGATCGGTTGGGAAGTTACCGATCTTCGAAGATTAATCGATAAAACCATTTCTTAGTTTTTTTGGGTTAAGGAATAAGCGTCGTGGAGTTGATCGTGGGTCGATCGATCGGTTGGGAAGTTACCGATCTTCGAGGGTCGATCGATCAAACCATTTCTTTATTTGTTTGGGTTTGTTTATTTTTTTAATGATTTTTGGAATGATTGACAGATCGTTATCGGTAGCCTTGTGAATTTGGCTTTGGCCAGCTACGAGGATGGACATACGACTTATCACGAAACCTCCAAACCTGTTCACATACCGATCTACAAGAAATACGCCATACCGATTCCACATCCGGTACCCGTGCCAGTACCTCAACACATCAAAGTACCCATTCCTCAACCGTATCAAGTTCAAGTCGCCATTCCACATCCGGTACCGGTCGAGGTTGTCAAACACGTTGAAATACCGGTCGAAAAACCCGAACCCTACGTCGTCGAGAAAAAGGTTCGTATTTACTTGTTTTCATGTCGATGAACTACGACTTCTTCGTAAAGCGGTTGAAATCGGTACCGGAAGTCAATTTTGGGAAAAAGGTTTCGAGATCGGTTGAAAAATGGTAAAAATAATGGTAAAGATCGGTATCGAAATTCCATTTCGAATATTGGAGTCGTAATTTCGATCGGAAACCGAAAAGAAATTGGTGAAGATCGGTATCCGAAATCGATTTGAAAAAAGTGAAAAAAATTCGCGATGATCGGTACACAAACTCGTTTTGAAAAAAAGTTTAAAAATCGGCAAAGATCGGTATGCGAAATCGATTTGAAAAAAGCTAAAAAACAATTGTAAAAATCAGTGAGGTAAATCAGTTTCGATTCTGATTGGAAATCGAAGGAAAACCGGTTGAGATCGGTAACAAAAATCGACATTGAAAATTCGATCTCGATTTCCATTCATAATAGAAAATCTGTAAAGATCGGTGAGAAAAATCGATTTCGATGTTGATCGGAAATGGAAAAAGAATTAGCTAAAATCGGTATGGAAAATCACGATGACCTTGAAACCATACAGGTGCCCTACGTGGTGGAGAAACCCTACGCAGTCACCGTGGAGAAACACTTTCCTGTGCCCATACCGAAACCTTATCCGGTGCACGTCCCGGTTTACAAACACGTTTTTCATCATCAGAGCAAAGGTCACGGCTGGAAACACTGAAATCAAAATGGCTGAGCTGGACCAAAATGGCGGTCGCGATCTTCGATCGAAGCTTCCTCCATTATTGTATATAGTTTTTGGTACACCGTTTTTACGTTTTCAATAAAACAAACAATTTGTTATTTTTTAATTTTTGCGAATATTGGTTTTTTCGACCTTCATTGACCGCTAATCGAACGAAGGGAAAATCGATTTTGGAAAAATCATATTTACGTAATATCTATCACTTAAAAAAAATAACGATTTTTATTTTATTTATTGAATCAAAAGAATACAAATCGAACCAAAAAGTTGAAGGGCTCCAAGGGCTCGAAGGACACTTTTGAGGATCTATTTCCCAAGGGCAAAAGGGCTCGAGGGCTTGTTTATTGTATATAGTTTTTTATACGCTGTTTTATCGTTTTTCAATAAAAATAAAATAAAATACAATAAGAATAAAATATTTTTTCGACCTTCCATTCCTTAACCCAAACAAACCCAAAACTGATATTGGAAAAATAATGTTCGCCAAGCGTCCATAAAATTAATTGAATTTCACTCAACCAGCTATAAATAAAAAATCAAAAAAACCTCGAAAGGCTTCAAGATCTAAAGGGCTCTTTCTAAGGGCACTAAAGGCACCAAGGGCATCGAATACTTTAATGGCCCTTTCTTACGCCAGTAACAACACAAAGGGCTCAAAGGGCTCAAAACTCCCCTTCTCAAATCCAAAAAACGTTTAAGCCCTTTGCAAAGGGCTCGTAACGCCTAGAAGCCCTAAACCCTAACGATACAAAGGGCTCAAAGGGCTTACAAACCTCAGGAGCCCTTAGAAAGCCCTTTTTAAGCCCAGTAACTACACGAAGGGCTCGAAGGGCTCGAAGGGCCTCCGACTGAATGGCAAAGGGACTTGACCCTTTCAATCAAAAAACACCCTTTTTCCCCGCCCAAAGGGCTCAAAGGGCCTCGAATCCTCAAAGGGCCAAACGATGCTTCGCAATTTTCGAAACTCCAACAAAACGCAACATCGATCCCGGATCTCACTGAACTCGACCACTCGACTTCGCGAATCGAATAAGGCGTTTCTCTCATTTGTTTCAACTTGTTTATTCTCAATCTCAATCTCATTGAGTCTGCCGAGCACGAATGGCCAAGTTGACTTGCAAAAAAAAAAAAAAAACAAGAAAAAAAAGAAAAAACGATTTCGCAGTGCGCATGCCCTCGCCTAAAACGAGGCGAAGGGAAAAACGTCGAGAATCGTC